>QANU01047381.1:268791-318476 GCA_003254905.1 Nissolia schottii | reverse complement strand
GGGTTGCTGCGGGGGGTCGCGGGTGGCTGCGGGGTCGCGGGGAGGCGGCGCAGAAACGCGAAGGGGAAGCTGTGAGGGGTAGCAGGAGGAAGACGAAGAGGCAGCGGCGCAGAGAAGAGATGGGGCTGGGAAGGGTTAGGTTTTGTTTTGAATTTTGATTTTGAAATAGTGAAGTGAAAGGGTAGGAAGGCTGAAGGCAAGGCTTATAGGTTAATATTTTTAATATAATTACTTTAGGCGGGTCGGGTCGGGTCGGATTTAGAAACACTGACCCGTGACTCGACCCACAAAACATGGCGGGTTCGTTGGGTCTGACCCGCCGACCCGCCAAAACCGACCCGCCCGGGTCGGATTGGGTCAAATTTGGCGGGTCGGCGGGTTGGGTACGACCCGTGTTCACCCCTACCATTTACTTATGGTTCTAGGATGACCTGGTGTGTTGTAGGGTTGCCGCAGAGTCCAGGACCCACGCTCGCATGTGAGAGTTGACCCCACATCGTGGGCTTCAAACGAGGATGCTGAAGATCGTAGGACAGGAAGTCATGAGCAGACGCAATGGCAAAGTCAACCTCCGACAATAACAAGAATGGGGAGCACCACTTCTAAGTTATGAACCTTACGTAGGGCGGACAACTATCGTGGCGAGCGGATGGTCCATTAGAACTAGGCTCGTATATTTGTATATGTTATTTTCTTTCGGCACATGGGACGGTAGGGTAGCTACACTACATGTCCCATGCGTAGCTATACTTGCTGTATACATGTGTGTGTGTGTGTATTTTGTTGTGACGTATGTAAACCCCGGACCACTTGGTATGTATGTGTGGTAGTAATGTATGATGAGAAAGTGTTTTTAATATTCCCTCAAGCGTATGAGTTTCTTTAGTTAGTAGAATTCATCTCGACACGAGTATGACTCACGTTTTCATAACCAAGAATTTGTAAAACAAAGAAAAGTTTTAAATTGGCCCTATTTTCATAACGATTGTACTTTAAAAAATAATTCTAAAAGTAATTCAGTCGAGCAGTAACAAACTTGTGAGCATTACTTACTACTTAAGCGTAAGTAGCTAGCTAAGGTGTTACAAATTACGATGAAAATTCAATGATATTTATACATAATTTTATGATGAATTACTGTCGGTAATAATCAACGGTAACTACCATCGATTTTACTGTAGGAATTTTCGATGGTAAAGATAAATAATTTTTTTAAACATATTTAATTATTATTTTACTTTTATTATTATTCTAAATATTAAATTATTATTTAATTCTGTAAATTATATATGTTGCTTTTTGTAATAATTTAAGTATATAGATGCTTCATGTGGGAAAACAATGTCATAATAGCAGAGTAGCAATGTTCCTATGGAAGAAAGAACATGCTCACAACACTTTATACTATAAACACAAGTTCCATAAGGACAAGAAACACCATGAGCTAAGAAGAAGCAGAGTTAAGCATGCAATATCTAAAAATTGTAGAACAAGATACAGAAGTTCTCAAAATTTCATTCATATTTGTGTTTTCCAACAATTTAAGCTCACAAAATGAAAGATATTGCAATGGAAAAACAAGAATAATAACTAGAACAATAGTTATACGATTATTAGAAATTTAGAACTTTCCAATTTGCATTTATTCGGTAGCAAGTTGTCCCTCCAATTGTAAAGATTAATACTAATGCACTACCATACATGAAGTCATTTCATGAATATGCAACAGTATATGAGAGCTATATCACTCACCATTTACATTGTTTCCTTTTTTTATTCTCTTCCACCAGATATAATGCAATAGCATGATCTGTATCTTCATTCTCATTATCATGCCAAACATCCTGCATTCAAATTCACATCAAAAGATGTTCAAAAAAGAAAATTGACAATCCCAAAGAATTCGAAAGCCATTGTTAAGGAGTGTTGAAAATCGTTACCCCAGAAGTTGATGGTGAGTAATAATCCGCATCCCCATTATAATTCCCATGCTAATGCCCTTCCAAAATCTATGGTCAGAGCCTTTAAAAATTTTGTTAAGCCAACTCATAAATCAAATTCCCTATATGTTCATAATAGGTACAAATCCCTTCCTGCACATAAAAAATCCACAGAAGCATACACAACCACAAAAACCGCAAGATATTGCAAATCAAAACCCACCAATTCTCCAATCAACTCCAAGGATCCAAACAACAAAATGGAGAAAAATCTAAAAAATAAAGATCAATACTTTGAATTTTGAAAAGGCCTATTGGAAACACAAACACCAGTATTAGATTTAAACAATAATTTCCATCCAACTTAATCAAGTGAAGCTAAATCTAATGAAAATCAAAAACTACATAGTCTCTCTGAAATCAAGGGGACAAAATGAATCACCAAACATTTAAATGCTCCAAAAGAAGAAAAAACAAAGTTAAGCTGCATATATGAAACTCTGGTTGCAGCACTAACTAAAAATTACTAAAATTAAAGAACATAGAAAAACCACCTAGGGTTTTCTTACTTTTCAGCTCAATTAACTTGATAACACCAAAAAAAAAATCAAATTATTGGTAGAAATGACCCACCTCATTCTTAACAAATGGTAGAATAGCAGAGAACCAGGTTAATAATAACAACAAAAATTAGGGAAAGAAGAAGGAGGGAGAAATAAGAGGAGATGAGAAGAGAAAGGAATAGAAAGAACAAAATGAGGGCAATGGTGTTGGTGGGTGAGTGAAATTCGATTTCAAAACATTACCATCGGATATTTCTGACGGTGAATAGGAACAGTCTGACTATAATCGCTTCTTCAAAACGCATCATTAAATAAATAGATTACCGTTAGCTTTCTATCAGAATTTCCAATGGTACGAAATAATGGCGCTAAATTTTGGCAATTTTTCATTTTCGTTACCATTGGATATTTTCAATGGTAATGTACTACTCCATTTAGGCTTTATAGTTCAAGATTGTTACCATCGGACAAATCTGACGGTAACTTTTCCAACGTTACACGCGTAGAGAACACGTGCACCTGTTCACACTTCCAGACCATTACCGTTGGATTTTTTTGACAGTAATTGGTTCAACGTTACACTCGTGGGATAAACATGTGTCGCTTCAAATTTGGACTCTTTTATCGTCGGATATTTTCGACAGTATCAACACCAAAACCGATTACCATAAAAAGAAACTGATGGTAATACTTTCGCCTAAACCCGCGCCACTTAACGCCAAATGTTACTGTCAATTTTACGGTTGGGGTTTGATTTCTGACGGTAATCATGACCAATAATCCAGTTCGTCTTAGAAGTCTTTACTATCGGATTTTGCTGTGTTTTCCAACGGTAATACCGTCGGATCATTTTCCGACGGTAACTTTCCGACGATAATTCCGTTGTTTCTAGTAGTGCAATAAGAAAGACAAAGCAAATAATGGTGGAGAAATGTTTGTTTAAGTTATGTTACATTACAAATGAGCAAACACATATTTATAAGTTAGACAGAGAATCAAGATAATAATGACAAAATAAACCTAATAAATAACTAAATCAATTAAAATTAATCTAGAATATAATTTACGATATGTTAGAATATTATAATATCTTAATATATTTTAATAGGATATTACAATGCATCAGTATATTCTAACAAGATATTATAATATATCAATATATTCTAACATTTAGAGCTCTGACCTCTTAATATTCTTGTTTTCCGAATATGAATTTATTTTTGTCGAACCAATATTAATTAATTGAATTTGCAACTTCTATTCACATCGCTGATCGGTATAGTTCAGTTCACTAATTATTATTTCTTAGTTTTTATTTAGCCATCTACACCCGTCTTCATCTAGCTATTTTTTCTTATATGATTCACTTTATTTATTGGGACTTCTTTAATATTTTTTTTTCTCACATACGGTTTTACCTTATATGAGTTTATGTCATCGATCATAATTAAGGTGATACACACTAACATTTCGGTTACAATTTTTTTGTTTTTTAAATAGTCTTATTATAATTTCTTGACATGCTTATCAACCGAAGGAAAATTAAGAAAGAGAATCTTCATGATTGAATTCTCTATTTCTAAATATATCATTAATAATTATTCCCTAGGTTTCAACTAATCAATTTCCAGTCAAATATAAGGACTATTTTTTAGCATTTTAATTTTTTCATTTACAATATTCAAACTCGATAGAGTTTATTTAAAAAAAAAGTACATGTTAAATCACTTCACCAAATCAATTGTTAGTAGTACGTATGTATCAATAATTTATCCTTCAATAGTATAGCCTTTAGTAGCCCAAGATAAATTTAATTGGGCCCAGTTTTTATTATTAAAATCCATTAAGCTAATTTAAAGAGTTTTATTTTTTTAAGTATTGACAGTTTTTTTTATACTAATTTCATTCAATTAAATTTTTTTATATGCATGATTTTTAAAATAATAAAAAATAGAATCAAATTTTTGACATTAGAGGATTTGATTAGATGACATTTAGTGCATAACAATTAAACTCTAATTAGAATATTATGGATGATGCTCAAGACCAGTTTCAACTTTGAAGTAAATGCAGCTTAAGCATGTGGAGAATTCATGCTCAAGCATTTTTATTGAACTTGATGCTTATTCATAATGAGATCTAAAAAGTATTCATGAACTTCGATCGTAGCTGCCATATATATTGGACCACACTAGTGATCATGAAGGAGAAGCCAACGGTCCATATATATTATTGGCAGGCACATGTATGAAAAGTCTTCAACATAATGAAACATTAGTGATAGTGAAGTTGACAAACACGAAGCCACTTTAAAACGGCACCCTTTAGATGACTCCAATCGAGATCAAAAAGTTTGGATTACGATATCCTCTCAAAGTTTATTTTGAATATAACTATGACATATGGGAAGATATAAATACAAACACTTCAATTAAATGGAGCCCTCTCTAAATTTAGGATACAATTTAAATGTGCTTATTTCTCTTTTATGACTTCTATATATATTCAAAACAAATATAAGATGCTCCAACTGCAGGAAATCCATAATTGCAACCAATATATATTCTACTACAACAACATATATTTAGGTGGAGTTCGAAAGGAGCATAGCAAAGCAATAAACATGGGGATTACTAGACTAGCCAATGACACAACAAATTGACAATTCAAGAGAAAACATAAGTAAATTAAAACCGGAGTTATATGTCTAAAGCCTAGAATAATGTACAGTTTCTAATCCACGGAGGAAAGAAGACTTGTGTTACGGTCTTTATCAAACTAGGTATAACACTTATATTATTTATTATCATATATATTAGGGGTTTATTCCGGTACCCTATAGAATTCAATGCTATCGATACCATGACATCTAAGATTTTGCCACATGTTCCACCAACCTTAATTGCTTATTATTTTACATTTGTGATTGAATCATAATTGTTCAAATACTAGAAAGTATCGATACCTTCATAGAAGTTCAGGTATCGAGAATATTTTTAAAAAAATTAAAAAAAACTAAAAAGATTTGGATTTGGTTTTCTTTTTAAGGATTTGAATTGAAATCCTTATATGCATATATTATTTATATATGCATCTCATCAGCAACAATACAATACATGAAACACAGCCACCAATTTTTCTTTTCATTAGAGAATTTTTGGCTCGTTCTGATATTTATTGAGTACTATTTTGTACTTCGTTTTCAACACGACTTCCATCACTTGTTCTAGAAATTGTGGGTGTTAATATGGTAACCTCAAAATATTTTTATTTCCTATTTAGTTGTATTGCTTTTACCCTGTGTGAGTCTTTTGAGCTTGTTGCTCTATTATTTATTCCACCCTTTTAATAGTGAATAAGCTTTCGTCTTAAAGATTCCTTTCGTGGAACTCTTTTGTTGTACTCATTGATATTTTCATAGTGGAAGTTTTTTGGACTAGGTCCCGTGATTGGGGATTTTCTACGTTAACAATTGGTGTGTGTTATCTAGCTTTGTCTATTTAATTTTCGCACTCTTGGATATATTGTTTGTCATATATATTACATTTCTCATAAGTTTAATTCAAGCAGGAAATATTATTATTTTTACTACGTGCTTGTGATTTTTCCACTACATATACATGTCTTTCCCAGACACCTAGCCATAGATGGATAATAATCTCGAAATCAAAGAACATCTGCATGGTTATGGTTGCCCTTTCCATACATCAGATCACTACTAGAAAAATCGCTTATTGCAGCAGAAATTGTGACGAAAAATTTATACTATTTGTGGCGGTAGTTGCGACGGAAATGGGGTAGTCAAAAAAATGGCTCGTGGAAAACAATTTTGTGGCGGACTGAGTTCCGTTGCAAACTTTGCAACAGCCTTTGCAACAAAAATTTGGTCACAAAAACAACAAGTTTAACTATAAAGGCTTTTGGTAAGAAAAATATCAAGGAAAAATATCAAGTAGACAAAAATTAACTATAAGAAGAACAAGGAATCATTCTTTTGGTAAGAAAAATAAATAAAGAAACATCATCTGAAGACATGCATTAGTAAAACAAATAAAGGCTTTATAAATCAAGTATGCACATAAGGAACATAACCTCCACTTAATAGCCATAACCTCCTTGCGTGTTTTCTTCTTTGGCTTCGGGTACCTCAATGCAACCTTTATTGCAGCATCAAAAGCTGATTCCACATTTTGAAACACAAAATAATAAAACGAAATCAGGACAGTTGAAAGTAGTTTCCAATTGGCAATTGGATTGAATTGTACATACCACCTTACTATAGAGCTTGAGTTTGCTTCAAAATATGTATTAGAAAGTTAAATGCAATGAAAGTGCTGTCATTTACCTATTATGTTTTAGAACTACACTCTACATAAGTGATTGCTCCAATCATTTTCTTCAGTTCTTCACCCTGTTATTCAAGTAATCGTTAAATTCATTGTCCTGGCAAAAGATTTAAAGATTCTATGCAGGCATTTTTTTTAACTGATGTTGTGGATATGCCTTAGAAGTCGTTATTCGTGTGGCTTCAGGATGATCAATCAAAAATTGGTTGTCATCTTACAAAACTGCGCAAATAAACGAGTTAAATTGAAACCAATGTTAGTTTTTGAGAGAGGTCCATTAACTAAAGCTATGAAAACTCAAATGATAAATAAGCAACAAATAGATGAAATGTTACAAGGTGTTGATGATCTTATAAATGAAATTGATTTGAAAACATTGCATTCATATCCTTGCATTGGAAGATATAATTCTGTTTTGGGCTTAGTCAAAGTAAGAATTTTTGTATATACTATATTGGTCGCATATTGCCTTTTTTTTTTTTTCCATGGCATACAACATGCAGCTGAAAATATTTTGGTGAGTAATGAATTGCAGCAGAGTAGCATAATCCATAGCAATATAAGGAACATAATCTCCACATAATAGCTATAACCTCCTTTTCTTGTGTGCTTTCTTATTTGGCTTTGGTGACCTCAATGCAACCTTTATAGCAGCATCAAAAACTGTTTTCGCATTCTGAAACACAAAATAAATAAAATGAAATTAGAACAAACAGTTGAAAGTAGTTTCCAATTGGGAATTGGAGTGCGCCTTAAAGCAACCTTTGAAGAGCCTATATGTGAAAAGGAAAAACATTGGCACATATGCAATTTAGAGATGGCATGTTGGTGTTTTGCCTAGCATAAGCTAAAAAATAGGCAAACCTAAAACACATTTGAATCTGATGATGCAGCAAAAGGTAAATAGGCATTGAATCAAATCAAAGAACGAATATACTAAAAAATAAAAAATAAAGAAAAATAGAAAAAGAAAGAACACGAGCATGTCATATCCAACTAGCTAGTAAATGCAGATTCAAACTTGAAGAAAAAAAAAAAAAAAAAGAAGAAGAAATGAACGCTTAGCTCTTAGCTAGAACTCGAACTTCTTCCTTGTTGAGCTAGATGCTAACGCTCCAAGTCTGTGCAAATTGTTCAGTTTTCATAGCCTACAAGCATACGCAGGACTTTCATAAGAGAAAAAAATAGCATGAGAATGATAAACAAAAAATGCCAAACATAAATTAGCAACACAAGAATAACACAAAAGCATCCCAAATCATTCAACTTAGAACTCAACCCCAAGTCAAAAAACTGGTCCACGAGATGAGGAAGTAATCCCTAGGGTTTTACAAATCATTCAATGTAGGGAATTTGTTCAAATCGTTCAACGCATGACCAATGATGGTTAACAAAATATTCCAACTGTAGCAATAAAAGAAAAAATAATAGAATCTGAAAGATTCATCAATAAATTTCCAAAATAAAATGCGAACGAAGAAACAATGCGCAACGTGGCTCGAACTGATGACACACACCTGCAATTGGAAATTAATCTCGGTGGTCGATCCGTCAACGTGTGGCAGTGGTGGTGGAGAGGGAGGCAGAAAGGAATGCCAGAGGAGGAGATGGGCACACCAGCGGCCGAGGTGAGGCCAACTACGCCGTTCATGAGGTGAGGCCAATTATGCCATTCACCTTTGACACGCTAGATAGGATAAGGGTTGATTGTATAAAGACGGATATGATAACACCTAATTAAATTTTAATAAAGTATTTAGAATGACATAGGATAAAAGCTAATAGAATAAGTCAGTTTATTTATCATTATTATTATTATTGTCTATCCATCACACTCTTATCTAGTCTAATTTTATCTTTATAGACTAGATTAATTTATCCATCAAAATGATGGATAAAGAGTTTTTAATGGATTAACTTATCTAATCTGATGTGTGCACCAAACACTGGATAAAGCAATAGTAAACTATATAAGTTTATCTAATTTGACATAATCCGGCATGCCAAACAAGCCCCTAGATTTGAGTTGTTGCATGAGATTGAAGTTACAATTTGCTAAAACTTACACTGCGTTTGGTTAGGTGAAAAATGATGGGAACGAGAGGAATAAACTATAGGAGTCTGCTGACTAACTTAGTAATGCCATAGGGCTTTATTTTATGAATATCCATAAATTAGTTTTTGAAACAACTTGAAACATAAAATTGTCCCTGTTCGAATCTCAAGTTAAAGGTGTACACCAACTTCAAGTTGCATTTCAATTCTTTTAAATTTGCGGTGGACCGGTTCCGTCGCAAAGCCCAATTTTTTGTTTTAATTTAAAAATTCAATTGCAGTGAAATTTTCTGTCGCAAATAGAAAAAAAATTCGGATTAATGCAAAAATAAATTTGCGGCAAAGCTTTTTGTCGCAAAATATTTTCGCTATTAATTCCATCGCAAATTCCGCTTGTCGCAAATGCCTTTAAAAAATTGAGTCTGTCACAATTTTGTGGCCACAAATTGTCTGTCGCAAATCACTATTTTTCTAGTGGGGAAACCTCGAAGATCGTCGAAGTAGACGATTACAAGACCACGTACGTCGCCAAACCAAGTTCTCAGACAAGTAGCGGAGGACGATAGGCCAATGTCATCGATTGAGTGTGGTGCTCAGCCGATGGAGGAGAATATTAATCAGGATCACACTGTACTGACAAAGATCGACGACGGTAGGTCGGGGAAGAGTGCATTAGGATGTAGGAGATACCACTTGACAGTGACAATGACAAAAGGGGTGTTATGGCGGCACCTATCTGGGTCTTACCAGAGCGCAAAAGCTAATCTAGCCAGCTAGTGATTTAGTGATACTTATAAATTACTACAACAACATATATATATATATATATATATATATATTTGCTTTTGTGCATATATATTGGTTACTTTTAATTTTTAAATAATACGTACATATTTAAATTAATATATTTAGATGTAATAATATTTAAATACATTTATTTAAATATATTTCTAAAAATTTCAAATCACTTATATAAGTGAATTATGTTCAACTTTAATTTGTTCTTTGGGAAATTAGGTTAAAATGCATTTAATTGGTCTATCGAAGAAAGTGACGTGTACTCCATGACAAGAATCAACTAGTGCTAGAACTTCAAAGTAAAGCCAATATTTTCCGGGATTTTTCCTTAGGTGATGTCTGAAACTACCCCCACCATATAACAAGTCTAATTCAATTCTCACTCTCACTTTTACATTAGAAAAAAAGGTTTAATTAATGGGTGGTCGACATTTCATTAATGCAACTTAGTGGATTCCATTAAACGTAATCCTCGTTTGATTATTGCCTTCTCACATAGTCTCAAAGATAGTTAGTTGAAAGTGGTGCTATGCTTACACATGGAAAGGTAAATAGAACAAAAAAGGAGAATATATATATTTTTAAATGGCCTTACATGGGGAAGGATATCTTATGGAGAGAGCTTGTAATTATTGGATTAAAATGGGGGGCCCATCAAAATTGTGACTACTTCACCTTTGGAATTTTGTAGCCAACTTGCTAATATAAAAATGTTTGGAATTAAATAATCAAGGATTAGGAACTATGGCACGTGAATCCATGTGAAGATGGGTCCTCCAATTGTTGCTATATGCTCCTCTAGGATACCTTGAGCGCTATTGTTGAACATCTTTTTAAAGGGGTTGCTCAAATTATATGATCTAAGGTAAAGTTTTTGGTTTAGTTTTAATCAACTTTGGAAAATCTAAGAGAAATTTTGACAATATATACTTGTCTTCTCCATAGCAGGAAAGCTAGAGCTAATCACAAGAAAATGGGTGCCATGATCTGAGAACCTTTGTATTATAAGTTTTTTTTAAAAAAAATTAAGATAAAACCATTTATATCAGTTTTAAATCTAATTCTTAAATTAAATATTAATGTACGCATGGACAATATTGTTCTCGAGATAAATGTAAATTTTTTTTTAATTAATTAATCACCAAATCTTCCTAGATACTATTGTAAAGTCCCACATTCTTGGTTTTCAAAGCGTCATTAGAGACACAATCGTGCGAATCTGATTCAAGTTATTAACTCTACCCATCCCTTTTAGCAGAGATATATAGAAGAAGCTCTTTCTTCTTCTATCACTTGAGCACACACATATTTACTAATTACTTCACTTGCTATAAATTAGCATTAGAATAAATTTAGTGAAGAGAGGTAAATACTTGCTGAGCACCGATGTGTGCGTATATATTGCGGTGGCTTTTGCTTCTTTTGACAAAAACAACTTTAAATTATATACAAAAATGTTTTTACTAATTATTTTATACATCTTTTACCAAACAAGTTATATTTTATTAAAACAGCATTTTTGAAATAACAAAACTGTTTTCAATGATTCCCAAACATGCACTAGATATGTACACTTAGACCAATTGCCATCTAGGTTTCTTGTTGTACACAATGAATAGACAGAAGAAAGACAACCTCCTTTTTCGAGTTTCGTGTGTTGAATATAAATTATATGAAAGGTTAAAAAGTAGTGAACGGGGTGAATTTAATGATCCCCAGCTATATATACTTTAATATTAATCTCCCCATGTCGATCACTCATTATTTTCTGTTACTTTCATTGATTTACTTATGAACATTTTATCAATTAGATATTGAACACACGAAGTTAGATGTTGTTCTTTTGTTCCATTTTACTATATTTTAATCCAACACCTTTATGTGCTGCAATTGATACAATTCAATTAATTAATTTTGAATTTAATACATGTTAAATAGTTTTATGTATGCTTAATTAATTAGAAATGTTACGTACCCAAAAGTCTACTAGAATATTAAACCAGACTCGCCGATGGATAAAATGGATTTAATAAAACATTTGTGGGGCCCATGCGACGGTTGAGTAAATATTTTCAATGTGGAATAAGTCAACCTGCATATCAAACATAAGTCATAACCCTGGAGAGAGGAGTGTTGAGTAAATGTGTGGTTGGTTAATTAATTTCTTCATTTTGGACTAAAAGATTAACAAGTTATTCTATATAAATATTTTTTTCACATGTATAAATTTCTGTCGTCATTTACCCGTCACTAATTAGTTTCAAAAAGAATTAGTCCTTAATCCATTGATGTTTCAACCTTTTTTATAAAAAAAAAATAAAAAAATCTAACAACCTAAAACTCCAACACAAGAAAATGGAAAGACAACACAAATTAACCAAAACTTGGCTATAGTATTGAGTTTATCTCCTCCTTCACGGACACAAGGTTATCGTTTGATATAACTTTTCAGCTACAGTTATTTTTTTTTTCATTTTTTCATATGAATTAGGCGCTAATCATAACAATATTTCATGTTAGTTGTAGCATTTTTTCATTCAATTTAGATCTTAGTTAAATTTAGGAAACTTAAAAATTTTCATGCATCTTAAGCATATATTAGGTTTTGTTTGATTAATTCCAGTTTCAAGACAAAATTGCACCATGGATTGAAGTGTGAAGGTGAATTAGAAGCCAAGGAATTAATTTGGGAGAGGTCTAAAGAAAGTGTCAAGTGAGCAAGTCAAAAGTTGAGTGCCGGAGACAACTCTCGAGAGTTGTTGTAACTCTTGAAAGTTTTGAGGTCAACTGTGAATAAATTGGGTGCTAGAGACAAAACTCTCAAGAGTTGTGGTAACTCTTGAGAGTTTTGAGGCCTATTGTAGTAAATTAGGTGCTGGAGACAACATTCTCAAGAGTTGTAGTGACTCTCGACAGTTTTGAGGCTTGTTATGGTAAATTGGATATTGAAGACAAAACACTCAAAAGTGTCGAGTCCTGCTAAGTAAATTGAGATTTTTTGAGGCAAAACTCTCGAGAGTTTTGGTGTCAGTGAAGCATGTGGAAACCTTAATTTTACCACTTTTGGGCTCCCCTATAAATGCCTACACTCAATCTGAAAATGGATTCTATAATCACTTGTTAGAGAACTAAATTTGGGAATTTGGCAATTTTGGGAGAGATGAGAACCCTAGGAGAGCTAAGTCCAAGGATTGAAGAAAAGGAAGAGATTCAACTCAACAATTTCTTGTTCAAGTTTATTCATGTATCAATCTTCTTCTCCTTCTTTACTTTTTTTCATTTGAGGTTCTTGTACTTATGAGTGACTGAACATTTTTATGCTAAGGCATGGTGTAATTTTAACATGAGATTTTAATCTAATTTGAGGTTATTCATCATCTTTGTGTTTGTTTATGTGATTGGTTCTATTTCTAATGTTTTTGAATGCTTGACCATCATTTGAGAATGATTTATGTCTAATAGGTGTTTGAGAAAATGCCTCTTAGAATAAGCTTGTTGTTCCAATTATTATAAGTTAGGTGAGTGCTAGAGATAGACTTTTTAGCTTATGTAATCAAAATTAAAGTTCATTGATCATTAAAAAAATATCCATGGCTATCAAACTCTCGAGTTAACTCTCTTAGCAACTCGGACCTGAGTAAATTACTTGGGTAAACTCAGATAAACTCGAGAAAACTCATGAGTTAACTATTTTAGTCAAAATTTAGTTTCTCAGGCCCCAAAACACAATATTTCTCAAAGATCACTCTTAATTAGGATTTATAAATAGAATATCTTGACATCTTGACTTATATTAGGTTGATTTATAGCATTATGAAGTTTTGATATGTTATTTTATGCAATTTTAATTTATTTGTCATACTTTATGGCTTGTGTTTGCCTAATTATGACTTCAAAATTAAACTTTGACTTGTATTTTACTTTACTATAATTTTAGTATACTATATTAATGTATTTTCAAAAATATATTAATAATTTTATAATAAGTAAACTCTTATGAGTTTACAATTTGAGTTTACCTCTGCTCCACGAGTTTAGGTAAACTCATGAGTTTTACAGCCTTGAGAATATCGTAAGAGTAGTTAATTGTAAAAGATTGAATTATCACTCTAATAGATTAGAAATTCATTTTTACTCGAGAGAGTGGTTAGCGAGTGCTTTAGAACTTTGTTTGATAAAGAAACATTTAGGTGTGATTAACCAACACGATTAGTGAAATGGATTGCCAAAATGAAGTCATTGTCCTAATATTTCCTTTTTTCATTTGACCCTTAGTCTTTTTTATTCGTGATTCACACTTTAGTTTCATTATAGTTTTTCATTATTGTCTTAGTAAATTTTAAATTGCTTGATTCCAAATTGTTTAATCCAAAATACTTATTGATTAATTGAATTGGTGTTTGACAAAATCTATCTCTGTGGATACAATACTCTTATCTCAGTTTTATTATTTGACATGACCTGATATACTTGTCGATGTATTCTCTTTCTTTAACACTTCTTTAACACACATTAAGAAAATGCGCATCATCATTCTCACTATTGAGATTTTCATCCCCACAATTGCATTAAATTTCTCTAACTTTTTTTTACATTATTTTCCCATTCAAATATATCTGAGGAAAAAAAATGAGAAACGTTAGTTGAATAATATGTATGGCCAATGCATGACTACCATATAAAACACGAACAAAAGTGAGCTCTAAACAAAAAAAAAACAAAAAGTTGTGTTTCTTTCTCTTTCTATCAAATTTTTTTGTCACTGTCACTTCATTCTCTCTCCTTCATCTCACACTTTCTCTTTTCACTAAATGAGAATCCAACTTTGTCGAAGAAACAAACAAACATGTTTAAACAAAAAAACTAATTACAATATTGGTTTGTTTGTTTAAACATGTTAGTTTCTTTTTTAACTGTGTTAGTTTCTTTTTTCAATAGAATTGAATTATTTATTCATCAGAAATAAGATTAAAAAATGTCATTGTCACACTCCCTCTTTATCATCAAGTCATTGCTGCTTTCCTATAACTCTCTTTTTACATTTTTCTCTTTCCTTTATTGTACAAAGAAACCAACTATAACGAAAAAAGAAACCAACATTTTTAAAGAAAGAAATCAACATAACATTTGGTTCTTTGTTTAAATATATTGATTTCATTTTTCAACGGAGTTAATTTTTATTTTCTTTTAGACCTCTCATATATCTCACACTCTCTCCACCATAATAAGAATCCAACTCTGTTGAATAAAGAAACTAACTCTATTGACAAAAGAAACCAACATAACAAAGAAACCAACATAAAAATGTTGGTTTCTTTTTTTAGGGGAGTTGAATTCTTACTGTGATGGAAAGAGAAAAGAAGTGAAACAAAAAAAATTGCAAGAATTAATATTGGAGAAATTTTACGTAAACAATAAAAATGGATAATTATATATGGATAACGTACAAAATACAACAAGACAAAATTCTTGTATAATACAATAAATATGTGAGTCTATGTGTAATTAAAACTCATTGTATGCATACTTTATTAATCACTTTTATTGTTTATGTGACACATCCCTTAGTATTGACATCTTTTGTCATTTTCTCATTGGCTATAATTTGTCCCGCAATGATGCTGTTGATATAGCATTCCTAACGCCGAAACCCCACCCCAGCTTTTTGGATAACACATTTTAAAATAATCATCTTTTCTTTTTCTTCCGGTTATTAAGGCTCAATTCGCAAAATAGGAAAGAGTTTAGGATACATCAACCTCTTAAAAAAGAGTGCCCCACTCTTAAAACCGAATACGAAACCCTCATAACCTCTCTAAAACAAACATTATCTATGGGGTGTTGTTGCATGTACATTCTAAATATTATCGCTATATTGTTATCTAAACGATTTTATACTTAGGATCTACTAACAAAACTCACAGCGCTCACGTTCCACACTCTCTACATTCCACTCTTACATCGTGTGCACCCACTCTACTACTATGCACAAACATTTTGAACTGTTGTTCACAAGCTTTTTCAACTATTGTGCACAAACATTTTTATCTGTTGTGCACAAACATTTCGAATTGTTGTGACAAACATTTTTAACTGTTATACACAAACTTTTTCAACTGCACAAACATTTTGAAATGTTTAAAATGTTTGTGCACGATAATTAAAAATGTTTGTGCACCATAATAAAAATTTTGTGCATGTTAGTTAAAAATGTTTGTGTAATATGTTAAAAATGTTTGTACACGTACCTGTGAATGTTTATGCATGATAGTTGAAAATGTTTGCGCACAATAGTAAGTATTTGCGCATGTTAGTTAAAAATGAATTAATAAACGAAAGTTTAAAATGTTTGTGCACTACAGTTAAAATGTTTGTGAATTATAGTTAAAAATGTTTGTGCATGAGTTGTGAATGTTTGTGCATGATAGTTAAAAATGTTTGTGCACATTTTAAAACACGATAACATATTCAACTATCGTGCACAAACATTTTCACCTATTGTGCATAAACACTTTCAATTGTGGTTCACAAACATTAACAACAACATTGCACAAACAACTCGGTAGTTGATGAGGAGCTATGATGGATTCCTATTAAAATATAAACATGGATTCCTTCTAAAGTTTTACAGAACTGTATCTAGACTTCATAGATGAGCTTGTTCAAAAATAGAAAATGTAACGAAGTAAAAAGATGAAGAAGACAATGATGAGGACAAAGAACTACGATGCGGACGAAGAAGAAGAACAATAGTGATGTCGACGAATGATGATGGGGAGAACAAAGACGAAGAAAGAAGAAGAAGAATGAAGGTTGCGTTGGAGCTGGGGGTTTTCAGTTGAGTGAGGGCGTGAAAGTTCATTATATTGTGGGAGTGAGTGTACATGGGTCAACCGTATAAAATCATTGATTAGTAATACGGTTGATAAGGTGTACACTAATCATTTCTGTTACCTAAAACACATACGAAATACAGTACGCAGCACCAAAACCCAGCCAAACGCAGCCAAACCGGTCAAAAACTTAATTACATCTTATACTCTATGTAGACGTGTGCTAGTTGCTCTACACCCCATCGGATTTAACTTAATTTAAGGTTAAGAGCTAGGTACTTTCATTAAAAAAAAAAGTTGTTTAAAATGGGACTCTAGATTGTGATTTTTTCGTAAGATACAGAAGCCAATATATATGCCCAACAAAAACAAGGGTCAATATCGAATATGTTTTAATGACACTCCTAATTAAAATAGCAATCATCCCATGTTTTAATGTACTCAAGGAAAAAGTGGAGGCAAAAATATATTTTTATTATAAGAACTATCAAAATAATTTTCGAAAGGAGAGACTTTGCACTAGGCATATAAAGCCAACAGCTTCTTTATCCTTGTGTTTATTTTTGGAAGAAGCAATGTTTTCAATTAAAAATTTAAGGTCTTGCTAAGGTACTCTTCAACGATTTAAAAATGAAAAGTATCAAATAAAAATGTAGTTTTCAAATTTTTAATGTATTAGATAATCTTAAAACATTTTGTTTATATAATGTCATACTTTATAAAAAGATATAGTTGTTACCAGAAACCCCATTTAGTTATTAATAGATTTCTCGGAGAAAGAGTCGCCCTTTCATTTTTGCATACATCTTAATCTATAGTCATGGACAGAAAACTACCCCATTATGGCAAAATGAGCTTTATGAGTGTTTTCAGCATAGTTTTTGAGAATAAGAAAAAAAAAAGTTATTTATACTAATTTAAAAACATTATGAAGTGTTTCTTAATTATTTGTTTAAAAGAAAAGTTAAAACTTTTTTTAATTAATAATTTATATTTTAATTAGTGTAATCTTTTAAAGATGTCTCATCAAATACATAACGTCTCTCAATATTTTGAATTAAAATATGCTATGTATATTTCTTTTTAGTGAAATACAGTATTAACTTACATTTTATTTAACATTTAAGGAGGTATTAATAAAACTAACACCACATCATTTAATAATAAGTAGAGTGAGTGAACATAGACATGAAGTTCTAAATCATATAACATTTTTCTTTTGAGACTAAGCTACAACCATAGCAGGTGGGCATCATGGGATGGCACAAGTGTCTGGAACTTAATCAAATCAAAATATCGAGAGCGCCTTACCCATTGGAAGATACCAGTTAATTTCAACCCGAAAAACAGCAAATCATGGAAGATATACCCCACAGCAGAGATTATATATAATATTATAGCACTTTAGTTTTTGTGCATTACTTGATGAGTTGTACTTGCGACAAGGGGGAATGCTTCAGAATTTCCAAAACCGAAATGAATTTTAATATCCAAACCTTTTGCAAAATTCATGATACATGTGAATACATTGATCATCTCCTTTGTATTTCCGATTCATGTAGCTGGGCATGCAGCATTTTGGACTAACCAAAAGCTGTTGATGAATTTTGAGAAGCAGCCCTAGCTATTCACTGTACACTTTACACCAGCAGAATTCATTCCAGATGCAGAAGTTGGTGCGCACAAACCATAAAAAGCTGATTTCTATTTTCTATCCAGATAAAAAGGAGATAAGGGTGAAAGAAATAGCTAATGTTAATTTAAAAAGCATTATATATATGTACCCAATAGTTATTGAAGCGGTAAAGCTTGGAAACAAAGAAACTTACCATATCCCACAAGATTATTAATTCTCTCTTTCCAAAGTTCTATACCAACAACTTCATATACATCAAATGTTGCAAGCCTAATCATTTGATCCCATAATATTTTAAAACTAACCAAAGCCATAAGGTGCATCTATAAAATAATAAAATAAAACAATAACAAATAAACAAAATGCAGCCAAAGAGATTTATAACTAAAGGATAAGTAAAAAGAACTAGAGATCATGATGTGAAAATACTTACTAAATTATTCATAAATATATTAAAAAGATGCGCATGACCATCTTTTTTATTCAAAACACAGAAGCTAAGGAGAAAATTAAAAAAACCAAGGTTCATGATCCATATACATTGATAAAATATAAAAGCATGCTTCCTCGCTTGTTCTCACAGTTTTTCTTCACAACTATATAATTAGTACTTCTCACAACTCCTTCTAGTTTCCTCCATTAATTCCTACATCCTTCAAAATACAACACAAAAGGAGAGAGAGATGAACAACCAGATTCAAACAACCTTGGAATATTTTGGATCACAAATATCCCCAACATCTCTCTCCTTCTCTCAAAATGAACCCTTTAATTATTCAGTACGGTGGCCGTCCATGAGGCCAAGCAAAAGCCTCATGCCCCACCTGCCCTCCTCCATTAGCCATAAGATTTGGCGCCATATTATTATACAAAGGCAGAGATGATGGATCTGGCAGGCCGCCGGCGGCCTGAAGCTGATGATGAGGATGGGGATGATGCTCATGATGACCACTACCACCACCATCACCACCCGCAATCCCCAATCCTGGGGGTGATTCACCGCCCCCTCCACCTCCTCTTGTGGTTGCGGGGCCACTAGGCCCCTCATCTTCCTCATCAAGGGGCAGCCTCTCATAGGTTGCATTAGCAAAAGTGGCTGCTATGACCATAACAGGCCCAGCAGCCACAAGTGATCCAACCACACTCCCTCCCACTACCTGGCCTTGTCCTCCTGACAGGTACACGGTCAGGCCAGTGGACCCTGGAGGGGCAGGACCAGGTAGGAACGCACCTGTTAGGGATAGGATCTCGAACCTCCCGTGGAGCGCCACCACTGCGCCCGGTGCGGCGGGCTGCCTCAGCGTGACGTTGGCAACCGATCCGCTCCCGCTGATGACGCAGACGCCGCGCTGGTGCCTCCTGGAGAACTGCGCGACGCTCTCGGCCACGTCAGCGCCGGAGGCTATCTCCATGACGTGGCTCCTGAGAGCATTGGGGCTGTCCCTGGTGACGAAGATGGGAGGCTTGGGCTTGTTCTTGGAGCCCGGGGGCCTGCCTCTTGGCCTCCGGGTGCCGACCTCCACCGCCCCCTCTCTTGGCTCATCGGATCCGTTGTCTTGGTTGTCGTCATCCTCGTTGTTGAGGGTGCCGGTGCCGGTGTCGTTGATGGTGAGGTCTGTGTGGTGGCGCTTGCTGCTGAAGTTGGTGCCATGTTGTGGTGAGTGGTGGGTTGATGGGTCAACCACCCCAGGTAACCCAACCTGGGTACCCGTCCACCAAGGATTAGCCAGATTGATGTATAGTTTCTTTTTCTTTTTCTGATGATGGCCTAGCTAGGAAGCAATTAAGCTTAACAACACAAAGTGAGTATTTGTGTTTCCTTGCAAAGGGCTAGCTAGTATAGGAGGAGATTGGTTTTGGTTTTGTGATCTTTCACTTGTTGTTGTCTGTGAAGAATCCTAAGTGAAGGAAGGAGAAAAAAAAAAAAAAGTCAAACCCCAAGAGCTTCTCATGAAAGACTAATTAAGACCTAATCAACATACGATGATGCTCTTACTATAACGGATATATGAGGGAGGGTATAGAATTGAGAGAGATATGGAGTAAAGAAGTGAGAGGTGCTCGGAAGAGAGAATTAGATTCAATAATTCTCTGAGGGAATCAATTAAAGGGGGTTTGCTCAGAAAGATAACTAGCTAATTCCTTTGAGGTGCAAAGAAGGATCAGTTCAAGACTAGACTAGACGAGACCAACAAGTGTTCTATTTTTCCATTTCTTCTAGTTTTTCTTTTTTCTTTTTTATAAAAAAAATTAGGTTTGTTTATTCTTTTGGGTACTTAATAAGAGGAAAGTGATCTAAGTGGACACAAGATGGAACAGATGCGAGATTAATTACCTTTAGCAGAATCAAGCAAGCACCGAGAGAGAGAAAGAGGGCAGAAACAGAGAGAAAAGGATGAGGGAATTAACAAAGGGCGAAGCAAGAGGGTGTCAGAGAGAGAGACAGCATATAGAATTGAAAAATAGCTAGGACACACAATCTAACAACACAAGATATAGAAAGAGAGAGAGAGAGAGAGAGAAGAAGACACAAAACTGTGTTTGACAACAAGATCAAAGGAGATAGAGAAGAGAGATGATGTCTTTGAATTGTTTTTTCTTCCTTCCTTGTTGTGAGCTGTGTTGTGATTTTGGGGAGCTAAAATATTTTTCTCCCTTGCAATTTTTTCCCTTTTTTTTATATGTGTTTACTTCTTGTTCTTGGTATTAGTATAACCTATGAATTACCGACACCGAAACTCAGACACGAATACACCAACTTCACAAAATTTAGCATACATACATGATACAACAAATTTTTTATATATTTTTATTGATATCAAACTAATATTTTTTAATGTTTTATAAAATTCTTTAAAAATATACGGATAAAGTTTAGATGGTTTCGCGATATGTTTTTGCTGCGACACGGTCTGAAAATTTTCAGATATAGCATGAACACGATCAAGCATGGACTTTTTATTTGAGTAATTTCAAACATGTGAAGTACGTGTGTTGACAAGTGTCTTCGTGTATCAGTGTTTATTGTGCATTAAACACACGGATATGACAATCGCATGAACTGACACTTGTCATGAAATAAAAAATAGAAATATTTTAAGTTTTTAATTTATTCAATGTATTGAAGTGTTGAAATTTCTCCTTTTTCAAAACAAAAACTTCTTTTTTTTAGTGTACGTAACCCACTTCTTAACAAAAACCCTAAACTTAAACTAATACTCTCTTCGTTTTTATGTAGTTACATTTCTACTTTAGTATTTTCACAAATATTTGTCCATTTTTAAATTTAAATAACATTAATTATCTTTTTCTTAGAATATCCCTAATTAATTAAAGATTTTACAGACAAATGCGCTTAGGGCATTTATTAAAAAATCAAAGAAAAAGAAAAGTTGTCTTAGAAAAAAATTGAAGTCTTTAATGCATTAAAACTATTGAAAATCATCAAACATTCTATTTTAAATTTCTTAACAAATACTTTGGACACTTGTTAGTTTTTCTCATTAATAAAAATAGTAGAAGAGAGATAAAGTAATAAATGAAAAATGATAAATAAAAAAATTAATAAAAATAACTTTATAAAATATTCTATTAAACTTTTTTAAATTTAAGATTTTTCAATTAGTTTTTTAGTACTCATACATAACACATAAAGTGTACAACTATTAAAATTCGAAGGAGTATAAAGGAATGAACAAATTACGAAACAATAGAGAGGCACTGCTTTTAGAGAGGGGGTCTCGGAAATTAGGGTTTTGTTTTGGGTGTGTGGGGTAGCGTGCGCGTGGCCGGGTGGGGGGGCACGTCGTTATCTCGGGGCCCGATGCATACGCACCATTATAAACAATATTGAAGCAAGAGACGGGTAATTAATTAGCTAGCTAGAAGAATAAGATGAAGCCATGTATGTATGTACCTCATATGAAAATTCAGCCGCTGCTATTGCCTACTGTAAACATGAATTGAATCATTTCATTTGTTCGTTATACTTTTTTTTAACACATTTTGTTATAATGACTAATGAGTTTTATTTGTTGACTTATTTTTTTATAAGTCATAGTAACAAGTCTCATGTTGGAGAAATTACATTAAAAAAAATTATAAGAGTTTAGATTCTCTTATTCTAATAACTAACTTTTAGGATGTGATTCTTTAAGAGAAACTTAAACTTTTTGTATTTATTTATTTATAAATATCCTGATGTAATATTTAACAAGTTCATATAAGCGTAAAAGTTTCTACTACTACCACAATGACGATTTTGTAAAGCTTCTCGGAAGTGTGCTTTTGTTCTCAAAATACAAAAACTAATTTTTTGTGTTTAGTGATCTAAAATGTTGAGGTGTTTTTTGCTTTTAACTTTTAATTATATTGTGACTTACGGCAAAATAAGAGAAATGTGAATTTTTGCGTTAAGCTATGTACAACCATATATAGTGCTCTCTGATATTCACTGAGCTGAGGCTATGTAACAGTGCACACTAACTTTCATAACCGACTGCAACTAACTTCTCTACCAAACTAACTAATTGCTAATTAAGTAAAGGTAAATAAATTATAATAATATACATTTATTTACTATAATAACCCCCTCAAGTTGGGAGTTATATATGAACACCCAACTTAAAAATTAGATGTTCAAACAGTGGTTAAGGGATGGCCTTGGTAACCAAGTCCGCCGCTTGATCTTTAGACTTCACATGGATGAGAACTATGACACCTTAATTCATTTACTTTGTCTTGAGTGAAATGACAATCGATTTCTATATGTTTAGAATGCTAATAAAATGAAGGGTTTGTTTCATTGCCACAAAAAACAGAAGCTATGCTAATGATGATCTCAAAATTCTTGAGTAAACGTTGTAGCCATGTGAGTTTACTAGTGACTCCAGCCAATGCTCGAAATTCTGCTTCATCAGCATATGACCTGGAGATTGTACCTTGTTGGACTTCCACGATGCAAGAGAATCTCCAATGTAAATACAAAAATCAGTAGTAGATCTTCTACTATCTTCGTATCCCCCCTCCCTCCAATCATCCACGTAAGCCTGTAGTCTAATGGTGAAAGCAACAGAAAAGAGGATTCCCTGCTTGGTGAACCCTTCGATATTTAAGCAAATGGTGCAGTGCTTGCACATGTGTGGACTTTGAGCGACCATATATTGGCTCAAGATGAGGCATGTGTGCTCCAACTAATAGGCTATCACATATTGTTGTAACACAATGCTCCAATTAATATGTGTGTGCGCGCGTATGTATGTGTGTCAAGTGAGTTTTTTTTTTTTTTATTTAAGTAAGAGTGAAGACATTGTTTTCAATAAGTTATTGCTTGCCAAATTATGAAAATAAATCTCATAAAGAGATGTTGTGACATGAATATTTAGGCTTTTGGACATTTTTTTTCTTTTCAAATTTCAATTATCAACTATTAAATTAATTATCTATACAATTAAATAAAGGGGACTCCCCTTTTTGTGTCAAATTTTTCTCTTTTTTTTATCCTTGCCCACTATCTCACATTTTAGGTAATTATCTAACCCACTACACAATTAGTTTTTATTTACTTGTAAATGCTTTTGAGAAATTATATTAAAAAACAAACTCACACACTCTTAAAATTTAATCTCCTATACTTCTAAATTAATTTTTTCTTAATTCCACTTTCTATTCTCTTTCTTCCTTTCACATTGTTGTCTATGTTCAATAATTGACAAGCACAAAATGTCTATCAAGTCACACTATAGTATATAATTAAAATGCTACTTAAAATTGATAATCATCTCTTAACATTGATGTTAACTTTTCTACAATGTAGATCCAATTAAGTTCCATTTTACATATCCAAAAATAAATTGTGCTCTTTTTATATTATGAGTGTTGGCTTCAAAACAATTCCTAGAACAAGTGATCACAAATATTATGTGAAATTTCTAATGTGCTTGTGTGAGTGTTTCAGATGTATACCAAATAGCACAAGCCCAAGAATTTGGTCCAACACAATCCTTGACCCATGGATAAATTAAGAAGGAGTTAGCCCAATCTAAAAGAAGCAAAGCTTTTGATATGACTGCTGCTACTGATTTTGTCTCAAGGAAGCCCAAACTCGAAAGTAAGAATGAATGCTACAAAGGGCCGCCTTGCAGAATCCATGGACCTCTGTGCATTACCACATCCAAGGCCCAAGTTCCATATCAGCTAAAGGACAACAAGAAGTTGCTAAAAGGATAACTACGTATTCAAGCAAGCAAATAGCAATGTCTCCATCAAGACAGCTGCGATATAGTATTTTTGACAGCACATACAAGGACAACTCTTAGGCAAGGACAAGGCATGAAAAAATTAAAGATGGACAACTCAGCCACCTCTACAACGGTCTAATTTCTTTTCAACTCAAATAGCCAAAAGCAAGAAGAAAAAAGCAGAGAAAAGAGAGAAAACATCACCAGAACCTAGAGCTAAAAAACTTCAAGCGTCTATTCTTCATCTTCTTTCTGTCTTTTTTTTCTTAAAAATCATTATCTTCACCTGCTGAAAAAATATGCTCATAGGATTTATTTCTCAAGTGAAAAGGCAAAAGTGAGTCATTGAGAGATTTTACAAAGCCAACATCATTCTTTATTTCTTTGAGAGTTAAAAAAACTATGGATTAGTGTTTGAAAAATCTTGTTTGCATTTGTGAAATTTATGTGAGTGTTTAGACTTAGGAGATCTTGAGTGCTTGTGGTACTCTTCTTTTTGGCATTGGCGTTTGTTGAAGAAAAACTCACCACTTGTGGTGGGGGTTGGAGGTAGATTTTACATTGGAATTGAATCAGGATAAATTTTCTATGTGGTTATCTCTTACTTATCTTTATTCAATTTTACTTCTATTTTTTGGTTTAACTTATCTCCTAAGAAATTTAGAGATTCTGATGAACTTATCTCCCTGAGTTTCAGGAGATTTTGGACTGAGAAATAATTTTTAAGTGTACAGGAATTAATAGCTTAGATTCAACCCCCATTTTCTAAGTCATCTTGAACCATCAATTGATATCAAGAGCTAGGTCTCAACAAATCAAGCTTAACAGACTATCCATACTTAATGTCAAGAACTTCTAGTTGATGACAGTTTTAGAGAAATCTTGTCATGGAATCCCAAGAAAATTCTCATGGCCAGATAATCAGCTGCAAGTGAGTTAGCTTGTCAAATGTTGGAATTTCATTGATGGAAGCATTGACCAGTGAATAAAAAGGGAAGATGGTCACACATTGTATTCATAGTAGTTTTAAGTTTCAATTGATGGACATAATGTGGTTGGATTTTAGTTTCCAGACACCCTAAATCATGGTTTGATATTTTGTGTAAACTTACGTTTCAATTCATGTGAACATATATATATTTGGCAAAGTTTCAATGAGCATATACCATGTAGTTAGGGGTGGGAATAGGTCAGGCGGCTTGGTCTGTTTTAGTGAGAAACAAACTCAAGACCTCTGTCATTCACAACAATGCCTTATCCGGCTAGACTAGCATGACTTTTTGCAACTTTTTATGCAATCATATTTATTAATATAATTTTATTATTTAATTTTTTTAAAGAAACCATAATCTAATGAATCCCTAGGACTCTCTCACACTCACGCTCTCATCTGAATAATGTGAGAGAGTTTTGTTGGTATTTTCCTTTTTGTTTTTTGTTGGTCAAATGTCATATCTTCTGTTTATAATCTTACTATCACATGGTAAGTAAGAGAATTGGTGATATACATATCAAAGTTGGACAAACTTTTTTGGGATATGGACTTTGGTTTCTTAATGATAAAATCAATGGATAAAAATTTGATTTTCCTCTCACATAAAGGATATTCACGTTGCTCAGACTTGTCTTTTGATCTGTTTCTTCATGGGCATACCCTAGCAGCTTGCAACTTTAGAGTTTCAATTCTTTAGTGAAAATATATTTTTGATTCATATTGAATTTATACACTCTTGCTTGTTATATAGTAAATGTTATATATTCAGTTAAACTCTCTCCCTTCTCTCAAGAAATACCTTTATATATATATATATATATTATATTTTTACTTTAGAATATTATTATATTAAGAAATTAAGTTATTAACAAAAATAATACTTTGTTATAATTATTTTTGAAAAATTCAAAAATTGCATATTTTATTTTATTTTAATATTTATTTTTTTATTTTTTTATGATAAAAAAAGACACAGGCAGATCTATCACTGATATATGACATTTTACCAACAAAAAATAAAAAGTAAAATGTCAGCAAAGCTCTCTCAGAGATGAGAGTGTGAGAGAGTCCTAGGACTTTTTAGATTAGGGTTTCTTTAAAAAGAAAAATTAAATAATAAAATTATATTAATAAATATGATTGCATAAAATGTTACAAAAAATAATGCTAGTCTAGTGGATAAGGCATTGCTGTGAATGGCAGAACTCTTGGGTTCGAGTCTCCAGGCCTCCCAAGTAGGCACAGTATATACAAAGATCTATCTATATCTTTTATCACTCATAGCGGAATCCGAATTGCAAGACGTCGCCAGCAACAATGGTGCAGCAGGGGCGACGGCGGAACGCCACCAGTTGACCTAGCTAGCCACCGCAGAATCGCCATTGCAGAGAGGGAGAGAGCGCACAACAGAAACACATAGAGCAACCGACGATGAGGATCATTTGGTTCAACGACACCATATTGGCATAGATACGGAGGCTCCTTCACCATTGAGGGTGGAGGGAAGAAGGGGAGGACAGAGGTCAGAGAGAAGATTTGGGGAAAATTTTGGGAAAAATTGTTTTGGGGAAGAATTTGAGGGAAAAGATTTGGGGAATGAAGTGGATGGATATGGAGTGTATGGAAAATCATTTTTTTTAAAAAATACTTATAATATCCGTTTGTAAACAAAAAAAACATTTCAAAATTTACAGACAGAAATTTTTGTTTGTAGCAGTTAAAAAAATAAATATTTATAGATGGAAATTTCCATTTGTAACTAATAAAAAATAAATTTTTAAAAATCAATAGTTACATGTGGAAATTTTTGTCTGTAAGTATAAATTATTTTTTATATTTACATATAAAAATATTTAGACGGATATTTTGTCTCTAAATTCATCTGGAAATTTGATACAAACGAATTTTGAGACGGTTTTTTGCATTTGTCTATAGGTCTCATTTGAATATTTATTTTGTAATTATAGACTAAAAATCCATCTGTAATTAAATAATTTTCGTCTATAAAATTCATCTATATTTCACATTTTTCTGGTAGTGACATAGCATTATTGGTGAGGCAATTTTTTAATTACGTCAACAGTTCCACTGATAACAGACTAAAACCAAATATTTTCAATATGCTTGGACTGAAATTTTAAAAAAAATATATATATTTTAGGGACCTAAACCAAAAATTTTTAAATTTGTCAAAAACCCAAAATATACTTAAACCTAATTAAAATGTAAATGGGTGGAGGAGCATAAGTGCACGTGATATAATTCAACCTTTTTTTTAACCAAAGAAAGAATGTCATTCATTGATATAAGAGGGAAATACAAATGATATCCGTTGAACAAAACTATGCAGAACTAAGAAGTAGGGAACTCCCAAATTGGCACATGCCACGTTAAGAAATTTGACTAAAAGAAACAATAATAAATAACAGAAAGGAGATAAATAATTGTCTTGTGTCTCTCGAACTCATCATTACTGGGAAGTAGGAACACAAGAGAGATCAGTATCCTAAGTGTAGGAAAATGCTTCTAGTGACTAAACTCCAAGGTTTCTTAAAGATTTTTGTTAGACTTCAATAATCCTTGTTATAGATACCTTGACATCGTTGGAGTAGTGAGAATCAAGAAGTGTAAGCCGATTTGAATTATTTCATTCCCTTGAATGTATTAGCCACCAAACCCTAACAAACAGTTTTTAGATTTCATATCTCCGCTTCATGTTGTCATCTTCATCACTTTCCTCTAACCATTCTTCCTCCATCATTGTTCTCTCAAGCAGCAACCATACTTAGCAAATTCAGAAGCAAACCTTGTTACATTAACTGAGAAGTATATAAATATGATTATATGAAGATTTGTAGACTCATTATCTTTAACATTTTAGTTATTGATGGAGATCACTCTAGATTTTTGGCGATTATTTGAGATGGACAAGATTTAGGTCATAATAATCTATGAATACTCTAAAAAAGGATTTTGTTGAAGTCAGCGTACTAATGCTAGCATGTTAAAGAGAAATTCTTGCATATTCTTGCAATACATTTATTAATCCATGCTCCAATCTAGCACTAAAAAAATTTATTTTCATAATAAGTCACACACCTCCTACCAAGTTAGTTGAGATTAAGGTTGTCAAAATCGAGATCTTATGTAAAATTACAAAAGCAAAATAAAAATGTAAAACGTGAAATCGTAACACAATTTATATCATAGGATTGTCCGATCCAATTAATAGTATTGAGATCAGTTGATCTCTTCAAACTCGTAAGATGATCCGATTCTACAATTTGAATCGAGATCCTATCGAAATTAACTAAGCGAAATTCAAGTAGTGGTGGGTTTTTTAGTCTTGACATTGGAGTGCATACCAAAAACCGGACTGAAATTGTGAGTCAAAACTAAGTAGAGGGAAACCTGGTTGACGTGAGGCCCATACTTAAAGATGGTGAAGCAATGCTTAAAAAGTTAAAGCGGGCCTGGCCCATGGTAAGTACAAGAATTGGAAATAAATGACCTGCAATTCATTTATTGATATTCAGACCAAAAGAGAAAATATAGTAGTTATTTTCCTTTAAAAATGTTACAACCTAATAATCAATAAAAATCAGGAGTAGTATAATGATTTAAAACTTTTAATATTTTTATTGCATTAAAAACTTAGAGATTTTTGCTTTTCTAATAAAATGTTACTACCACTTTGAATTTCTTAAAAGTTCTTAACCCTAATTAAAAGGATCAAGTAGAACATATATCCACAAGGCTTTAAAATTTTGGTATTCTACATAGATTACGACTTTGTTTTTATGTAAAGGAAGTTCAACTACAATAAATGTTTGGCAAATCAAACTCTTTTAATGATAAAGTAATATATAATTTGATCCTCCCTCGTTAGGTTAGATCAAACTCAATATTAATGGTTTTGTTATTAATTTTGGCACCTCTGTTATTACTTTTGTTGAGTTTTGGAGTGTCTTTGATGACATCTCTTGAATAGCCCATTGTGATTTTCAGCAAGTGATTCTTAAATTGGTCTCTAAATTTTTTTTCATGATCCCCCACACTTGTGTCATTCCTGGTACCTGCTAGTGAAGGTTGTTAATAATATCATGGTATCCAACCGGATTATCAAGGTTAGGCATGCTTTAGGGAAGTGGATTCTAGTGTTGATATGTTGGCCAAACATAGCCACCACTGCTCCATGGATTTTCACCATAATGAGTCGATAGGATTGGTACTTTGTGTCCCCGCATTATTAGGATGTAGTTTTTCTTGTTCTTTGTGCATTCTTGCTCCATTGACTATATAAAAAAAAAAAGGCAATATGTATTTTTTTCTTGTTTTGACTATTAGTACATGCAAGACTAAGTATGTATGATTTTGCATGAGTTACGTCTATCCACTGCACATTAAACCTCTCATAGTTAGTTTTTGTCTTTTACAAGTTTCAAACTCGCAATATCTTAATAAAATTAGTATTGAACTACATGAACTAACATTTTTTTTTATATATTAATAAAATATTAGAATTAAATCTTTCAATTTTTTCCCTAATCAATGTTGTTTTGATCTCTATGTTAACGTATAGACACTTAAACAGAGAAAGGTTACCTACATCCCAAAAAAGTTAAACTCACAAATTTACAATGGGACAGGCAAAATTTCCAATTTATGTTCTTAAACCAAGAAGGAGACTTAAGCACGCGCTAATAATGCTGCCAATGCCATAATAGCATAGCACATATAGTTTAGTATTTGAAAATTTTCAAACTAAAACTTATACATATATAGTTATTAAAAGACAACCTTTTGTACAAATGGAATTGGGCTATCCAAAAATGTGAAACAAAAAATTGCTATACATACGAGTGTGGGGGTCCTAGTGGACTAGTACCATAGGAAGCAAAATCACGAAGAAGTTAATGGTCACATGACAGAATGGTAGATCTGCTGTGCTGTAATGCAATGTAACACAACACTTCAAGTCAACTCTGTCCTTCGGTTTTTATGTGCTTAGCGGGAATTTTGGTATCTCAAGTTTTAAATGGAGCATAAGCCCCTCTCTTCCAATGTGCCAATCTCATTGGTGTGTCCTCTTCTTCATTGCAGGCCAGCCCCCCTCTCTAGCACCATAATAGTAACAACCCCAACATATTTAATTTTGCTACCATATGAAATATTAAATTGTAATGTGAGACTATTTAACATGTTTTGAGTCTCCAAATCAAAATCGGCTCTTGTACTTCGTGAAATGTATGTGCTAATTCTCCAACACTTCCTGAATGTAATCAAGTAGCATCTAATGTTGTACGGAGGAGTAGCATTTTAAGATGTAGATCCCAATATATTTGCTGATTCTGCAATAACAGAAATTTAACATCTTTGTAGAACAGCTTTTGATACAATTTTCAGAGCTTGTGTATTGATATGGTGATCTGACCTATACATGACAACAAAAGACAACTTGACGGATTCAATATATCAGATCTTAGGAAAACAGAAAGATTTTAAAATGCTGTAAACTCAACTCAAATTAGTAATTTATAGTAATGGCCAATGAAATTTGTAGCACAACTGCCATAGTTTCTTGAAAATTGTGTGACGTAAATGTTAAGTTTCGATCCTCCACACTCCACACGTCACCTTTCCCCTTTCTTAACCAATATTTTACGTCAAATTCTTGTATAGACACAAATCTAACATTTCATATTTTTAGATACACTCACAATAAATTAGTAGAACTCAAAACAAGTGTGTGTGTCTAAAATAGAATTGGTGAAATCCATTTTTATTGTATGCACCAACATGAGTTGTTAAATTTGTATCTAAGTAAGAATCTCTCGATTTTTGCACATCCCACTAACTCCAAAAGAGAAGGTATAATAGTTATTTAACTGCAGAGTTTATATTAAGTACAAACATATTTAGACGTTAATAGTACTATAATCAATAGACGGACAGACAATCTTGTACAGTGCTTCCTTTCTGAAGTACCACTTTTCAAAAGTATAACTAACCCTTTGTTTTTAAGCAGAAGTTTCACTATTCAAAATTTTCAAACCAACAATGAAATACCCTCTAACCATCTGAATTGGCACTATGAACCACCTAAACAAGTTAATGGCAGCATGAATGAGCAGGCACTTGATCATAAATTCATAATATACATGACTACAATAGAAGTAAATTGCAAGAATAAATCATCAGCAACTGAAGGAGTATGATATCAATACTACTCTCTCTGTGCTGTTCATGATAACAGTTTTAACATGGCATACTCTAAGCCAAACAAGCAAGCTGTGCATAAACATATTTACAAGTTCAGAATGAACTTTTTTGCCCCTTTAATTCAACAAAAGACTGCTTATATAGTCTATTATAGTCAAATTGCAATTAAATACAACCTATACTTTTCAAGCCTTCAACAATATCACTCCTCAATGTACAAAATTCAGAATTCCATATTGTACCAAAATAATGCCTTCATATATGGTATCATAAATCAAGGAAATGCTCACCATGCTGAGGATTTCAAAATTAAGAATGCATTCAGTTAAGAATAGAAGCACCACACTGCAATTGCCACTCCATGCAATCTTCAAAGTCGAAACTGCTTGCACAATCCAGTAAAGCATTCTGCTGATGTTCATAGCGACATATGTAATTCAGCCCTATAAGAAGCTCGCAGATAGCTTCCTCTGTCTTTTCCATATCAGCAAAGTACAATGTCTGCAGCAGCAGCACATTTGTCCTGCTAACAATTTGGTGTTGCTCGAAATTCCGTTCGCTTTGCCATCTGATCATATTATGGGCGAGCGGAGCAAGCCACCTTAGTATCCCATCAAGATTCACCTTCCAATCATGAGCAAGAGGGGCATCATATATGGCCAAATTCTTAACATAGGACTTCAGTTTGGCCTTCAGAGATAATCTTAAACTCGTCGGCAGCATCTGATACAGATCATCCCTGGCTTCCTCGCCGACTAAATGTGGATAGCTAAGCAGTTTCTCTATGACAATTATGACATTGGCATAGTGCAATGCTAAAGCGCAGCCACCGAGAGTGGAAGGAGGAGCATAAAATCCTAACCTACTCTTGGGGCCAAAGGTTGAGCAACTTTGAACACCAGATTTCTCTCTTAGATCACCAGTGAAAGGAACGCCACTTTGAGCATGATTCAATCCACCAGAATGGCACAATTGCTCCCTTTTCTTGACATTATTCCCATAACCAATACTGTGAGAGCTTGATATGTGACTGTATTGGTCCTCATCATCAATAACAAAATCATCATTGAATTTTGAGACTGAGCTGCTTAAGCTTAGACATTCCATAAAGAGTCTCCCGGGACTTGTTCCGCAAGGAAAAGCGAAATCTTCAGGCTGAAGATATGCCAACTCGCCTCTCCTCATCTCAATCTGAGGCCTTCTAATAGTTCCCTTTCTCTCCATAGTTCTACCAGTCGAACCTGAATGGCATCCATTTCTCTTGCTTCGATCGCGCTTCAACTTCTCTGAACTCATCTTAACATCAATAGGGCCAGACACCAATCCAAACTCATTTTGCACGGGCGGCGAACCTCCACCAAGCACAAGGCTATTCCTCCTCAACGCTGAATCGCCGAAAACCGCGGCAATCCTGGCATAGATGGTACAAACAGTCCTGGCCAGCAACTCAACAACCTTATCAAATGTCTGGTTCCATAGCGAAATCTCCTTGAGATGCCTCACATCTTGCCTCTGCCATGCAAGTTTCTGCTCGAAATTCCTCCTGCTCTCCTCATGCTGAGTGTTCTGAAACTTCTTCACAGATTGCTCCAACTCATTCAAGACCCCCATCATGCTGTACAGGTTCCTGGTTGCACCAACATACCTATCCATCTTCCTCACCATCCCTTCCATGTGCTTAACCAAGAACCCTAGTTCCTTCACATCTATGACCCCACCGACAATGTCCCCATACACATGCTCAAACCCTTGCAAAGCAGGGACAGAACACTTCTTCCCCAACCTAGAAACCACACCTGCAATGAAGTTCAGCTCCTCGAGCTTCTCCACAAGGGCAAGCTCGAGAAGATGAGTTTCCTCAGGGGAGACCAAGTTCCTCACGCCCTCAGAGGTCAAGATCTCATTTTTGAGCCTTGAGATCTCAGAATCTGAGAGTGACTTGTGAAGGTGAACGGTTTTGGACATAACGTTTGCTACTTCAAAGGAGAGAATCCCTACGGTTGCTTTGCTAACTTTGATTTTGGGATTCTGTTTAGTCTTTGCTTGAGAAGTTTCAATAAGAAGGGCTTGCTTGAGATTGGTACTAACCTGGTTACCCATCTTCACAATCCAAGCTTCTGCAACCATAGCTACCAAATTTCACCAAAAGAAAAAAAATTCCCCTTCAAATCTGCAGCAGATTCAAAAGGGTCGCCAAAGAAAACCCCAATAAACCTGAGTCTTCTAGTTCTGTTCAGCACAAAGGTGCAAACTTCGAAGAAAAAACACAGAACAGAACTCAGTTGTGAGAACCCATGAAGATGAGACCCATTGAGATGGATAAGGAGAAGACCCAAATTATGCACAAAGCTGCAAACTTTGATGCTCAAATATGTTTTCGGGAATCAAATTTGGAGCACAATTGTTGAGGGGCATTAAAAAAAAATAAAAATCAAATTTTTAGTTGTAAAAAACAAAAGGGGGTGAAAGACGAATGGAAAGAGAAAGTGGCTAAGGAAGAGCAAGATGGTAGCAATAGGAAGAGGGAANGGGGGGGGAGGGGGGGGGGCGCAATTGAATATAAGCTAGGCAGAAGAAGAAGCAATGACATCAGAGAGAGAGAATGGAGGGAAAGAGGGAACTAAAAAACAAAAGGGTAAATGGGGAGGGTATGGTAGGGACCAATTTGCTTTGGTGTTAGAGTTGCTGCAGATTGAGAGTGTTTGAGAGAGCTGTGTACTGTACTCTGGTTTTCAAAAAAGGGTACTTCAGAATTTTGAAAAGTGGACTCAGGACTAAAGAGCTTCTGAATTGTTCTAATTTTTTTTTTATCTATTTTATTTTTATTGTATTGTTTTGGGAGGTATTGCTTCTGCAACTGCTGCACCATTCGATTCAATTTGGACAGTTTTATTTTTATTTATTTATTTATTTATTTTATTTTTGGGTGAGGGAGTATAAGTAGCTAGCTGCCATTGATGTTTTGAAGTTAAGTGCAGGGCAGAGTAGGAAAGAGGCAACAAGGAACACAAGTATTGAAGACAGTTCATTTATTTATTTTACATTTGCCATAAATTCTCACTTTCAATGAGCTACACACTTTTCTACCTTCCATACATCATTGCTTTTGACTACGTGAGAGGAACATTCTAGGCTAGAAATATATGAGGAGCGCGAGAAAAATTGATATATGCACATAATTTATCCATATGCATTTTAAAGAATATTGATAATCAATGGAGCTAAACCATGCACGTTTTAAAGTTTCAAACACATTTGAGCCACCATTGATAAGTGCTCATTTGTTTGACCAAAAATCTCGAGTTTGAGTTTGAGTTTGAGTTTGAGTTTGAAGTTTACTTATAAAATAATTATTGTTAAAAGAATCATATCTAAAATTGCATTTATTATTCAAAACAAATTAGACAACTAGGGTTTTTGGAAAAAAAATTAAATATAACATTAAAATTACTTTATTTTCACAATGAACCAATTTTAAAATTGTTCTCAAAATAAATCAATTTTCTTATAAAGAGAGTCAATTTCAACCGATTCTTGTTTAAGTAATAATTTTTTTTTATTTGGAAGTCGATTTAAATTAACTTTCATTTATTTTTTAAAAAAATACGAGTCAATTTTAATTGACTCCTACATGAGTCTATTGAAATCGACTTCTTTGTAAAATGTCCAAAGTCAAATCTATAAATAGATATGCATGCTCATTTGCAGAGATGTCAAGGTGGCTTTTGTGTGGGGAGTTAGTAGGAAAAAAAATGAGTGAGGAGTTAGCAGAGATACTAGTATTTTATAATGGTGAGGAAAAAAAGAAAGAAGGAGGAATTAATTTTTATTTCTCACAACAATCTCGGGTGGCTATATACCCAACTATTACTTTGTCACAACTTCAATCCATGTTTTGGGAGTATAAAATCGTTAAGAGAGTGATATATAGGATGCCCATTGGCATTAGTCAAGTTTTAAAGTTTTGTTCATTTGAAATTAAGAAGGACGGTCACATTAGATACATATTTCATATGCAGAAGCGGTTTAGCAACGTACTCAGCATCATTGAGCTCTTTGTTGAGCTTGAGGATGTTCACTCAAGTTCTGGTGCCTCTAGTGCTAGTCCGTCGTTTTGTTAAGTTGTTGTTAGTAAGTTTATTCTTTATTATACCTAAATAAATTAGTCATAAAGAAATAACAAATTCAACGAAATGAATTACATAATAAGGTAACATACATAAAGTTACATTAAAAAATCCAAAGTTATATAAAGTTACATTAAAGTTACAAAATAATAAAGACAACCAAACCCTACACCCTAAATCATCTATCTGTTGCATCGTGGTGTTGACCTCCAGGGACATTGTATTTTCCCCCTTGAGGCACGTCGGTGTGCGAATCAGACGACTGGAGCAACGTGAATGCTATTGCGGAGTTGAATTATGAACGAGTCGGTTAAACAGAAGTAATTATGTTTACAAAAGGAGATGATTGAAATTGACTCCTATTTGAAAAAAATGGAAGACAATTTAAATCGACTTGTAAATAAATAAATATTGTTACTTAAACGGCAGTCGATTGAAATCGACTCCTTTTATAAAGAAAATAGTTTATTTTGGAAACAATTTTTTAGTTCATTGTGGGAATAAGCTAATTTTAATGTTTTATTTTGAGAAATATTTTGAGTTTTTGTGTCACTACTTTAGTCCTAGAAAAAAAAATATTGTGATTTAAATTTTTGATAAACTTATGTGATGACAATAATATTTAAATGACTAAAGTGATAACACATGTATTTTTTTAGAATTAAAATAAACACTCTAATTTTTATTTCTAAAGTTAATATTCTTTTCATTGAAATCTGATCTTGTCAAAGCGGGTAATAATAATAGTCTTAAAATTTTATGTAGTTCTACTAGTCTCACTCCCCAAACCCCATGGAAATGGGAACTAAAGTAGCAATCAATGCTGAGAAAAAGAGGCTTTGACTAATTAAATTATTTGGGTCAAAAAGGAAGAACTAAGCACCCCCTGAACAACCTTAATGGAAAATTTGACTTCTTCCAACACGTATTAGCACCACTACATTTCTTTGGTTAATCCAACCACGCATATACAATCCGTTAATTAACCTTGGATTGGTTATGACTTTGGGTCAATGTACTAATCAGATTACCAACCAAATTTGGAGTTATGAATCAACTGCTACACTTGCAACAATTTGGTGAACAAAACAAGCAACCAATATTTCGAAATTAAACACATTTGGTGTAGTAGCTTTGTTCAAAAGTGTGAGAATAACTATAATTTCACGCACACTCTTCTCACTTATTAAAAGTGTGCATGAGGATAGACTAGAGTTATTCTCAAATTCTATTTTTTAACTGTTTTATTGAAATTTTATTTGGAATTTAATTATTATGTACCACCGTTAATAAAATAGTTTTATATTGTCAGGTTGTCATCCAATCATAAGTCGTTGCATCACACTTGCATGGGAGACTTTTGATGTATTAAGCATGAGACTTAATCACTTTTAAAGACATATCAATACATGATTAGATGATAATATAAAACTTTTTAACGTTAATTGACAATGCATAACAATTAAACTCTTCTATTTAATATATTGTTTGATCTTAGTTAATTGTTTTTACTTATATAACAATATTTGATTAAATGACAGAGTTAAAAGTTTTACATTGTTAGTGTATAACAATTAAACTCTTAAGTGTTTATTACGTTGTATAAGATAAGACCTATGTTATTATACTTGATAGTATAAAATATTATAGTGCAATATAAGCAATACACTGTATTAATTTGTATACTATCATACGTTTGATGCGTCACATATATATAATTGTATAATTTTATCATATCTAAAAATTGTTGTGTTATAAACGTGTATAAGATATTAATTTTATGGCCAAAAATATACCTGTACATAAATTTGTTAAAAATTAATTTTTACAAAGAAAAATTGTTTAAAATTGATTATACATTAGTAATGACAAAAGATATTGATATTAAAAATGATATATGGTAAAATGATTTTTTTAAGGGGGAAAGGGATTAGGGTATTTCTATCTAATCAAATTCCAAACTAACGGCGGACCCTTCAAGTGTGTCATCAGGAGTGAAATCTTAGAAACTAATGGGATGAGTTCAAATAGATAGAAGAATTGTTTCAATGTGCTGTAATGAGAAAATCAAATTATGAAGGATTGAATCCAACCACAAGTCCCTTATGTCTGCTGTGAAATGATTGTAGATGGAAATTTATTGACATCATGAAATTGGCATTTTTCGATAAAAGAAGTTGAAGGTAATTATTGTGAATTCTAATGTTTAGCTTTCCTTGAAAATGCATTGAGTTCATGAAGAATGAGGATTACCATTTCCCTATGGCAGCGGAGAGAAGGTAACTCAAAAAAAAAAAAAAAAATAGAGGTGGATGGTGAAGGGAGGCGTCAGAGGGTGGTGGCTGGTAGTGATGAGAGGCGGCAGTGGGAGGTAGGCGCAATGAGAGTCATGACGAGAAAAACCGTTACAGCAGGTGAAGAATGTGAAGAGAGGAAATATTAATTTAAAACTGGGTAAGAAAAATAATACTATCTAATCAGACCTGAAGAGACTTAATAAGTTAATACTATGATTGTATAATAAAATTGGATAAGATTGAATAACACTATATTATCCTATGTTACACTAAACATACGATAAAATTTAATTTTATAATATTAACTAATATTATTTCGGATGTTTAATTAATACATTATAAATATGATCTCAGTTAATGTTTTTATCACATTGTTAGAGGAGAGAAAAAGAATAAAAGGATCATAATCATGTCCCTTTCATACAAATAGAATGCGGGATAAGACATTCGGAGTGGTTTAATCTTGAATGGAAAAGAGAAATTCGTCAAAAGTTAACCATGGTGGGAGTTGGTGGTGCCTTTGTTTTTTAATTGGGAAAGAGGGGGTCACTTGCCCTCATCCACTTCACTTCTTCACGTAAAAGAGCAAACAAAAAGTGACAAAAAGAAAGCTGGAACTAATACATGTAGAGAATAACCTATAACACACGTGTCCTTGGCTTTCTTATGTGCCATACATATATAATCTATGCTTGAATTTTGGTGAAAACTCATTTCAAGCTTAGGATAAAAAGATTATCAAAACAAAAATATTGTAAATGTGATACAAAAGCATGTGATAAAACATATTTTAAAATATTAACTAATAATAGCAGACCTTATTTAATATACTAAAATAGGGCCTTAATGCTTTATTTATTATATGTTAGATTAATGTACAGGTTTTTTGGATGTTAAAATATTTGCAAAAATACGACATGTATACCCAATTTTATACACTCATATTACACCATTAATAATGCACAAACTTTATTCTCATGAGTGCACAAACATTACAAAGTTATGGATGATATTCTCAATTATACTTAATTAAGTGCACAAACATTACAGACATACATTACAGACATTAAAACACAAACTTTAAGTATGTAAGTATAGGATGTATGTATGGTGTATATTTTTTAGTGTGCATGTAGCAAGACTCTAAAATTTGATACAAGTACATGTAGCACCATAATTTTTGGCTTTATTCGACCAAGGCCGCCCTTAAGATTTGATGCCTTAACATTTCTGTTCATAATGTTAATCATGAGTGCAACTGTAGATATATAGTTCCAAAAGAAATAGGAGATAAAGTCAATAATAAGATTATCTCCTATTTTTACATTATCTCCTAAAGTTGCATTATTACATTATTGCTATCAATATATTATAGATATATATAAAAAAATTTATTTATTATTAGCTTTAACTCGGGTTAGTCGTAAATGTTTGGTCCAACAAAATTAATAATTCTATTAACCAATGGCAATAAGCAAAACAACGTAAAATATACTTTGATATCAAATTTAAAAAAATCATAACGGTAGAAAAAAAAATCATAAAATTAAGATGGAAAATTTGGTAGGATTTGATTTAGATGATGGCTAAATGTGAATATGAAGGAAAAATAAAAAAGGAAAAGTATACTAAGGTATAAAGTCTGGACCATTTTCTTTAGTTTATGAAAGATTGAAAAAAAAAAAGAAGAAGAAGAAGGAAAGAAACGAGGTATATATGGACCATTTGTCACAAGTAGGCAACTGTTTTTTCTTTTCTGTTTTTCCTCCAAATGCTGACCAAAATCGGCAACTGGGATGGCGAATCCAAGCCGAAGTTGCCACCCAGTTTGGCGAATCCGTGTTAATAGCATAAAAAAATTATATTCGATTATCCATATATATAATGCACATAAAATTGTTAATAAATTGTAGCACACACTATAAATTTGTGATACAATGGATCATCGATGTTCATTTTTAATAAGGAAGTAAGGACAAAAAAATATGTGAAAAATAGGTTTCTCGGATAAGCTCCAAAAGTCCAAAAAGAATTTTTGTAAAAAGACCAGGACGCTGTTTGTTGTGCGCGGGGGCAAATCCACCGATTTGCACTTCGAAGGGCCCAAGTGGCTTGGACTCATAGCCCAACTCCCTTCTCAACTCTTTTTACCAATACAACAACTACTAAAGGTATATAAACACTTAAAAGATTTGTGATCTAACTAATGTAGGACTAAGGCTTTTGAAATACATAACATTTTCCAACAAATGACATAACACTTAAAAGGTTCTTGGATGCCATAAGAGCTAGAATTGCAAACAAATGTTCCACAATTCATAGAATCTTAGGAACTAATCGGGGTTTTATCTTCATGCTTAGTTTTTAAAACTAGGAACCAAGATGTGTATAGGAAAACCGATACCCAATAAGATTAACACCTGATTACTTTAGGCATGGTCGAACCAGAATGTGGAGCAAACCACCAAATTAAGATCACAAACAAACTTATTAACCAACCTAAGTTGAGACCAAACAAAATCATGGAATTTAAGTCTAACTAAAATTACGGAACCAAACTAGGAGTGACATCCTGAAAAGAAAAGAAAAAAATCCAGAATAACATTGCCATCACTATCAATGGGTTGATCATAGCCTAATTTGTCATTCGACTCAATTTACAATAACCTGTTTGGGATCTAAATGAATGTTGAAAGGACTCCTAGAGTGGATTTCTCCATGTGTTGAGGCTTGAACATAACTGGAAGGACAATAACACTCGTATCCCTTCTAAACTCTAGATTAGCCAAGGAAAATAGACTTGATAGGATAGCACAACTAAGGTTATCAAATTCCAGAGTTTAAGTAAACTCGCGGAGCCTCCGTAAACTCGAATTGTAAACTCGTACGAGTTTACCTATTATTAAAAAAATGTTAAAAAAATATTTTAAAAAACAATTATGCTACAAAAATATATTTAATAAAACTTGAAATTCATAAATACTTTTAACTCCATAACAAAACACAAATAAAGATGAAATATATGAGTTTTAAGTTCAATTCATAAATAATACATAATACATAAACTTAATGACAAGCAAAATCTATCAACACAAGAGAGAGGCGGTGTGTTAAGCAACCAACATAAGAAATGTATATAAAGAACAATGTCACTTATTCTTGACAGAAGTAGCCTACTTCGAGCCGACAACCTTTGTTTCTGGAACAATGTCACTCAGTCAAGCTTGGTGATGACTTCGAGGGACATGTCCTTTGTTTCTGGAACCTTCAAGAACAGATATATTCAGGAGATGACACACACAACAACATAAACACCAAAGATACCAGTGAGTCCCATAGTACTAAGCATCACAAGAAACGAGTATGTAACGATGATGCCTCCAATCCAAAATACTAAAGCGCAGATAGCGATGCAGAGGTCACGCACCCTGGTAGGAAAGATCTCTGAGCAAATGATGGAATATGTAACATCCCGATTCTCCCTTGTACAGAAAACTTGTAGACTACACCGTTAATAACGGTCAAAAGCTATTCAAGAGGGCGAGAAAGTGAGATTTGACCTCCAAACTCCCAGGATTGGTGGTTAGGGTTAGGTCTCGCCATCCCGTGAATTTTCCGGAGCTTTCGAACGAGTTTCGGCTCAAACAGAAATTGTTTTGGATACTGGTAGACACTCGTGGAATTTCTTGACGTAATAAGAAAGTCAAAGATCCCTAAGTGAAAGCCCCCGAAACGATAAGAAAAATTAGTGGATCGCGACAGTATGTCCGGAATATTTTTCGGAAAACCGGGTGTGAGATATTTTGGACAAAACGCGACAAACAGGACCGGAACCGGCCCTGGAGGGGATTCCTATCTCCATCAGGAGATATTTCCTTCAGAAAACATATAATAATAATAAAAACAATTAAAAATAAAGAAAAAGGAAAATAAAAAGGAAAAAAGCCACAGAACGTGGCTATAAATAGCCACTTCACTTTCAGAGACTTTACGTCTCTTCCTTTCGTTTTCACAAACACCAGTCCCGTTCGGTCACATCTCGGTTACTTGGTTGAGTCCCGAAAAAATTTCCGAAGCACGCCAGCGCGAGCCGAAAATTATCAGCAGCAAAGCTATCAAATCAGAATCTTCATCAAATGTGGGTAACTCTAAGCCCACTGTCTATGTGGTTGATTTTATGAATGTGTATATGTATCTGTATGTATTTGACTGCAAAACTACTTTGCGAAAACTATAGGAAGTAAGCTGTGTAGAAGGGTTTTTGATGATTTTGACATTTAGGAACCATAACTGTACTGATTGGATCACTGGAAAATGAGAAAAGTTACGGTGAGAAGTCCCTGAGAAAAAAGGCTCTCGGGAGCCAATTTTACACTATTTCATTCGATTGAATTCCCAAGGGATTCAAATGAAAGGATTTTGGATTTCAATCGAATGAATGAGGATTTCATTCGAATGAAAGCATGAGAAGGATTTCAGTCGAATGAAAGCCTGAGAAGGATTTCAGTCGAATGAAAGCCTGAGAAGGATTTCAATCGATTGAATTCCTTGATCAATCGATTGAAAGAATCATTCGAATGCACTAACCCTAATCATTCGAATGCTCGTTGAAAAACTTGAGTTTTAATTATGTTATGGGATCCATCAGGCACAGCTATGCGTACCCTAAACCATGAGAGCATACATCATGAGGAAATGGTCGTCGTAGGGTTTAGGGCGACCGTAGACAACTGGAAGTCCTCACTTAAAGTACAACAAGATCATAATTGAACCCTAGGAAACGAAGACAAGTTAGAGGGGTTCCAACCCCAGTTGGTGCGGAAGACCTTAGTTAAGGAGTGTAGTTATATAACTAGGAAGTTCCCCTATTCTTTTAGCACGTCTTATAGACACGCCCCTCACCAATTCGGCAAGCTGGATTGGTTATAAGCAACGCAGGTAGAGAGACCTAATTACGATAGTAACGGGCCAAGGCCCGAGATGATAAGAATCGGCCAAGGCCGGCGAAAGAAAGAAAGAAGGGGGACCCCAATTGAAGTAAGCAGTAAGATAGAACGTGGTCGAGTCCCAGGGCCGACCCACGCATCCACATCTGATCAGTCCAAGGTTTGATGCCTCGCCATTCTTATAAGGGGGTGGTTGTACCTATCATGTTCGATGTCTTCCTTATATGAGCTTTACGTGGTTAGCTACCACACCGGTCAAGAGCGTCGCCGGCTCGACACGATAGGGACAAGAAAAAGGTTGTAACCTAGGCCACAGTTACAAAGGTGCAAAGGACTAAGAAGGACGCAGCCACAGGGCGCGTAAGAGATCCTAGATTTTCCCCCCATGCACTATAAGTATATATATGTTCACATGTATGAATGAATAAATGAATGTATGCCAGCATGTATGTTTGTATGTATTTATATATGTTTATGCATTATGTATCGTCAAGGCAACGTCCCGAGACGACTATTATGTTCCTAGCAGTAACGTAAAGTTAAAGAGCACGAAGCCTAGTTAATGACAAGATTAGCATCCCGATCACCTGGTAACTTAGATAAAGCTGCTCAGGATGTAGGTTAAAGATAATAACCGAGGTTTCCTGAGTGGCCTAGACTCTGCCCGAGAAATGAACCTTAGAGACCACACCGAGTTTCCACTAAGAAGGAAGTCGTTCTTACCCCCACTCGTGTATGACTCCAGATCGGCTAGATGGCATCTCCGCCGGTGAAGGATGTTTGGCTATTCAGTCGCACACGTCAGCGTAACTTGCGCACGAACACTCTGGTAGAGACTTGCACGTTCGCTCCCGCCAACTTACCCTCAGAGCCGCAGCCACAGCCTGCGCAGCCTCCCCAGTTACCCCGAGGACTCGGATCCTCACCGCAACGTCCCATTTGGGTAGTCGAGCGTCCAGGAGCCAGCAACTACGATCCAATCCATCTCAATGGTGAGAATGAGGTTCCTCCTTCTGAGCCAAAGCCAGAGCCCAAGGCTGACCCCGTAACAGACCCGAGATTATCCACTCCTCCAGCTCGAGGACGCGGCCGCCGGACCACAGCGAGAAAGAGGGTGACTCCCGCCTTGCCACGCAGATACGCCCACCGGGACTTCACGGTGGTGACCGCCCTTTCCAACGACGACGAGCCCACAGGTGAGGAGGATCCAACAGAGAGGGAGGAGGAGGATTTCGACGAGTAGGCGGTAGCAATGATGTACGTTTGATGTATGACCCCTAGTAAAGGGAGTGTTAGTAGGTTTGTACCGTACACGCAATGTGCAGCTGTCATCTGTGTACATAGGTTATATAGACGATTATGTATATGTATTAGGTTAGTTGGTATGTATAAACTGGTATGTATATTGGTAACTGCTAGCTATTATTAGTAAGAACTGTACTTTTGGACTATGTATATGTGTATGTATGTGACTTTTCGGGCCCTTATGTGTACCCCTTGAGATGGTTATTACGTGACAGGTATGTACCCGTACTCCCTTATTCTATTGTTACGCCGTTAAGCGAGATAATATTCGTATGGCTCTCTATTTTCTAGCACCAGTAATTGCGAAAAGAGTTTCAAAATCACCCATATTTTTGGTAAACCCTAGTTTGGAAAGATAACTTAGAACAGTAGTAGTTCACACCACGAGAAGATCACCACCTAGTCTGGAAGGCTTATGATTTAAGCATAAGTCAGCTAGCTAGGATGTTTCAGAATACATACGATGGATTAGTGACGGAGGAGCACAACGGAACACGATGACACGATGGAACATGATTGCAGACACAACTGTGAATGACAACTCTGAAACACTAAACAACCTAAATCTAAAAACTAAGACGTTCAAAACGACGACGTTGTTTTGCTTGTTTTGTCCTTAAAAAAAACCCACAATTTGATAAACTCGTGATCTCAGTAGTACACTCGCGATTTTACATGAGTTTACCCAAAAAAGAGTTTACATGCGAGTTAGCGCGATTTTACTACCTAAGAACGTAAACTCGTACGAGTTTACGAGTTAACACGCGATTTTGATAACCATGAGCACAACCAAATAGTTTGTTCGGACCGGGAGATAAATCATGGGCAAAAGTAAAACCAAAAACACAGAGGACCAATGTAAAGAGGGTTCTTAGGAAACAACGGCATAGGGCACCTGATTATTTAAAACAGAAGACGGGGGAAAGACACTCATACACCAGTTAATGCTAAACTAACAGAACAAGACTATTTTACTTCATAAGTTAACTATAAATAATTTACACTATACCAAAATTAATTCATTGTATTGCATATTTTAAACCCTAGAAAGTAGTCTAATTACTCAAGATATTAAGGTGGGGTACATATAAACAAAAAAAAAAAAAAAAACAAGATGACCCCGGATACTAAACAGACTTGGCTTGACCGTCAACCTATTATTTGCTTTTGCCCAAACAAAGATAATATAGAACTTGCAGTGTACATCAAAGAATCAACAACTAGCACGAATGCACTGAAGTTTCCAGAGAGAGACTCTGAATCTTTTCAGTCGTATAAGAAAATATTCACAATGCATTGATCCATGAATCCAACTAACAGGAGAGGTCAAATCATTCTCAACTATATGTGTCAGAACATAAATAATTCATAATCCTTGTTCCGTTTCTTTTTCAATAGCACATGCCATGAATAAAATACTTAAAAAGAGTACTGGAAATAAAAATGAGTATCCTCTAGTAAAACTTCTTATTCGGAAGGTGAGAATGACTGCTAAGGATTTGAAACAACATATGAAAATGTATGAGAAAGATATTAATAGAAAGACGGCTCACAATATGCAGCCTGTGGTAAAACATAAAACTAATTTTCACGTCTTCATGATTCTAATCGATTTTAATCTACCAACACCATCATAAATAGTGTGAAGTCTAACCCAAAACAAACCGAATGTATGTGCTTATATCTACTACGTTCCAAGAATTGATCCACAATTATATTTGGATACAAAGACACAATTACAAGTAACAATATGAGAAAGGATTAACTGGTACAAATAAAAGTAAGCTTTCATTTGCTGAAATTATACAGTTTGGGTAGAAAAGGAAGAGAAAAATGAAAAGAATAGAAATAATTTCACATTATATGATAAGAGATTGATCTCGATATTAAGGTCTGTAACAATATTCTAGCCTCATTCACACTCATATTATAGGTCAAGTGCATCTGTAGCATTGCTAGTACATAATTGACCCAATACTCTACCATTTTCAATTCATGAATTTCTATAAAGCATGTGTACTATGGCAGACAAAGAAGATATTTGCAAACAAACTGAACCACCAATATCTACAAATAAAATCTTTTGTTCTTTACGAGTGTTTGGATAAAGCTTATTTTGGGCTCAAAACAACTTATAGTCAAATGTTCTTGGGGACAGCTTTAAGAAAGAAAAAAACGATTACTTCTCAAAATTAAGTCATTACCAAACATGTAACATAAGATTAAATCCCTGCACGCACTAAGAACTCTCTACCTCTATTCATCCCAAGAATTTCTATATTTCAGAGAAACCTATTTTCCCAGAGCTAAACTTAAACTCCATTTCATGCCAAAGCCACTTACATGGCCTCATAAACAACAGTAAGCATTTCTACAACAGGTAAACAGCTTATAACCACACTGTAAAAATTCTATATTAAAAAAAAATATGATTCTTATAATAATCTAATACCAACATCAGTGAGCTTAGATCAAGGATTTGGAAACAAAAGCAAAATATATCGTATGAAGGGTAGCATTGATCTAGCCCCACAGAAATTTTATCACTGATTCCTTCCAGACACCACTATATACCATCATTCAAGTCACAAATTCTATTTACTAACCAGCACACTCAGCAATCTCACTTCTGCTACATTCACTCTGAAATCCAGAATACTTTCAAAAGTAAGGCTATAAACACACTGAGGAACAAGGGCCATAGACAGATACAGAGCCAGAGAAAATCAATCACCTGCTCATATGCATATCCTTTTCAAAGTACCAATTGACAGAGTCAACTAAACAATTCAGCACAATATGATATAAATTCTAGACAGGTTTTAGACTAACCAAGTGTCATCTAACTATGAATGGTATTAAAACATCCTCCTAAATCGCTCTAATAAAATGTTCAATCAAACAAAATACAAATTGTATTTCAAGGGACCAAGAACACTTGCAAATCAGAACTATAAGTCTATAAGTAACCAACATCAACAACCCAAGCATGCCAGATCTTAAAAGAATGTAGCTAACAAAACTGAAAGGAATCAATTTATGCACATCAACATACCACAATTTCAAGCACTTGAGAAAGCCCAGGGAATGAATATAAACTCCAACATGAGAAGCAATCAAATTGTACCAAGTGATAAAATCTCTCAACAACGCCATCAATTATCTGGGTAAACCATAATTGCATTAAAAAGAAAGAATTTTAGAAAGAAAAAAAAAAGCTAGTGGAGCACAGAATAAACAATAACCATGGAGAAACACAAGGAAACAAATGTCAAAGTCACATATCAAATAAAAATGTGGCAACAAAGATGAAAAACAACTCACTTAGTTGGCACATACTTCACCACAATCCATCGACTTTGGATACCGAGGACCCAAAGTAAGCGGCTAAAAGCTAAATATATTGACTCAACTTCTTGATCAACACAAAGACTTATTCTAGTGTTCGCACGTCAACATCTATCTTACAAACCCCGACCCAACTCTTGATGAATTCTAGGCACTTACAGAAAATGACAACGAGGGGAGGGATAGAAAGTCAATGCTTTCCGTATACTAAAGGCAATTCACACGAAGTTTCCTAATGGAAGTAGGTCTTGGGGTTAACATCCTAGCGTAAGATCAAGTCGGTCAACCGGCTCCACACTCATACAAGTTTCAACTCTTTCCCATGGCCATTGTCAAGTCGATCCTAATGGCGCTATTGTTCACAGAAATCAGACTGAATATGTAAGTTGATTTAAGCTTTCAAAGAAATGAGAATGAAGTTTGGACACCAAGCAAACCGAGAAGCGAACCCATTACTTCTATAGCAAGATCGAAGGGAAACCGATTAAACTCGACACAAACAGATTTCCAAACAAAGATGTACACAGATTCAATAAAAACAGGAATACCAGACATATCCTAGAGGCCTCTAGTAGCATCACGTTTTGTGAAAATGGGCTGGCTTCCATTTACACAAAATGCAATCCTACTAAAGAACCTTTGCTCCACTGCTCCACAAACGGAATCCTTATCTATCTTAATGAATTCTGTCTATTGCATAAAGTAATAACAATAATAGTCAAATGGATAACTAAGCAAGCTCTTATTGGACAGCCAAACACGACTTATACAGCAACTCAAACCTATCCAACCAAACTTTTGCACAAAGATTTTGGTATAAGCTATTGAGTATTGATTCGCAACCACCAACAAACGAAATGGAGCATTTGTAACCACTAGCACTAATAAAAAGTCCATGACTCCATGGTTAGCGCAATCAAGAATTATTCACATAAGGATTTTTCAATCAAGAAGCCGTAATATAATTCTAATATGATTGAAAGAAATGAGAAGCACCGATATGCAATTGTTAAGCAAGGGAATCAAATTGAAGCCACAAATGTAACAAAGAGAAAAGCAAAACAAAGTCGTTTGATCACCAGGATCAGCGTGATGGATTAAGAGCCATAAGCAAATTCTTTCCACCAGGCAGGTAAGACACATTGGGGGACTTGGCCAAAGTGGCTGCAACTTCCCTCGAAGCCTCGATCCTCCTCAGCTCAATCAAGCCCATACCAGCTGAAGAGGTTGCGTCCGAAATCAGCTTGGCCGCGTCGCTCTCCCCCTCGGCCCTGATAATGGCAGCACGCCGCTCCTGCTCGGCCTTCATCACCACGAACTTGGACCTCTCGGCCTCCTGCTGGGCCACCTGCTTTTGCTCGACAGCGCGGGAAAACTCAGAGCCATAAGACAAATGGGTGATGGCGACGTCGTCCAGGACGATGTTGAAGTCTTTGGCCCTGCGGATGAGGCTGTCGCGGACGAGGGCGGAGACGTGGGGGCGCTCGGTGAGGAGCTCATCCGCGTTGAACTGGGCAACTACGGCCTTGAGGACCTCGTTGCCGATGGAAGGGAGGACCTTCTCGTCGTACTCGAGGCCGAGGTTCTGGACGATGAGAGGGAGGCGGTCAGTGTCAGGGCGGGAGAGGAGGCGGAGGGTGAGGTTGACCATCTGGAGGTCCTTGGTGCCGGAGACGGAGGAGAAGGTGTGGGGGCGGGTGCGGATGTCGAAGATGTAGGGCTTCTGGACCCAGGGGATGAGGAAGTGGGTGCCCTCGCCGACGGTCTCGTCAAGGATGCCGCGGAAGCGGTCGAAGAGGACTGCGCGCTGCCCACCATCCACGGTGTACAGGGAGGAGTTGACGACGGTGGCAGCTGCTCCGAGGCCGAAAGCGGCGCGGGCGACGTTGGTCAGGAAGGAGACTGCTGCTTGGCTGCCCATTCGATTCGGTTGGGGTTTAGTGATTAGGGTTTAGAAAATGGATACTTGGATTGGAGCAGTGATACCACCGTCTCAGGTGCATATATCATGCCACCAACCCCAGAGATAGGCACAC
>QANU01047381.1:177035-267757 GCA_003254905.1 Nissolia schottii | reverse complement strand
GAACTAAAACCAAATTTTCAACCTTTACAGGGACTAAAAATTTTATAGAGGGACTAAAACCAAACTTTGAAATTTTACAGGGACTAAAAACATAATTAACCCTATTTTATATACTTGTTGTATCTAATGATATAATTATTTATAAAAAATAAATTAATGATGTAATTTTATTATTATTTTATTGGTTTTTAATCGCTCCTTTTTTTTATTGTTTTTTCTATATCAAAAGAGTAAGAAAACATGTTATTTCTCGATTCAATCATTTTAATGAATAGCATGTTACCATATAATTAATGTTTTTGAACAACACGATTAGAGTGTCAACATTCAAATTGAATTCATGGTTGGTACAACAGAACATCTAATGATATTTAGAGATTATTGTGTATGAATACTATGAAAGAACTCATAATTAAAATTAGACATGAAAGTTAAATCAAAACTGAAGTATGTTCTATCTAATTTATCTATGGATCCATTAATCCATCTATCCATCTATCTATCAATAATCAATAATATATTTATACTATTATATTAAAGTTGTTCCACTTAGTTTGCCACATGACAATAGCTTCTTTAATGTCATGTTAGAATTTTCTTAAATTTTAATTATTTATGAATTATTTCATATAATTTTATTTAATTTTTTTACTTTTATTATTCCACCGTTCATGTGTTTTTTTATACTTTTCTTCTTTTTTATTAACTCACAATTCTTCATTTTCTACCATATTTTAAATTTATTTTATTTTTATTTTTTAAGATTATCTTAAGTAATTAGGAGATTAATTACACTAATAATTAATAAAAAAAATATACTTATCATTTTGTGTAACTATAAGACTAAAAGAGGGTTTCCAATTTTATTTGAATTTTATTATTAATCACGCAATAGTTAAATTATACTTATTAATATACAATAAATAATTCTGTATTGAAAAAAAATCAATGTTTAAAAAATATATTTTTTATCAAAACGTACTTATTGATAAATGATTGTCAGGTTTTTTACTGATGTGAATAAAATAATAAATTTATATTATACTAATATACATACATGTTATGTTTAATTATTTATACAGTTAAATAATTTTAATTTTAAAATCTATTATTAAGGGACAACATTTTTTGTTGCCATTAATACATTTTTTTTAATTTGTATAAAAATATGATTTTTGCCATTAACACGAATTAATACAATAGTACAAAAAAAATGAATAAATAAATTTTTGATAGCACAAAAAATAAAGAGATAGGACTTGTAGCCAAATGTTGAAGCTTTTATTTCTTTAATTATCTCTACATTTTTAATTATAAATTGAAAAATAATTAATAAAGGAGGTTGACTTTAAGTCAAAGCAATAGTTTTCCAATTTTGTTCTCTAAAAATTGGTTTTATGCACTATTCCTTTTGGAGAGAAAATATTTTCTTATGGTGTTGACACGGATCTAATCTATAAAGTGAGACTAAGCACTTTATTATTTTGATTTTTGAATATATTGATCGTATAATCGTGCTTTTGAAATTTATCTAACCCTATCTATTTATTTATGATTATTCTATCATTATAGGAATGTCAGTATAAATTAACTAAACTTTAAAAAAAAAATGAGTGTAATTTATCCAATAATAATTCACCTACACCATTTACTCCTTGAATTTCTCACTTACCAATCTTGTGATATAGTGGTAATCCTTACTTCATAGTCTACACTAGCTATAGGTTTGTGAGCATGGCTTATATGTGAAAACTATAACCACCTCTTGATATCAATGACAACATTAGCGGTAAACAAAATAAATCTCGAATAAGTTTGATAAAAACATGTCATGCTTTATAATTATACAAAACATTAAGAATGTATTTAGAATCAATTGAAAATAAAAAGGTTTGATTTGAATTGATCTATAAATCAAATATTGTATTTTAAAAATTTAATTAAATAAAATGAGTTTTGGAAATTAATTATCATTATTATGGACTAGGCCTTAAAGGCCCATTCAAGAACCCGGACCCCACGGTCCACGGAAATATTCGACCCAAACAAGCTCCTCCCCTATAAACGTTCAGAGATATCCTCGGATCGTGACGCATTTCCCCAGCAAACATCACTCCACGGACCTCGGAGAGGAATCCGAACGAGAGAATCTCGGGCCAGCTGAAGTCACGGCTCCCACCCAGGTATTTAAACCAACCCAACAAACCAGGTATTGTAACATCCCGAATTTTTCCCTTAGGAGAATTTCGTGAAAATCCTAATTTTTGCTTAATTAAAAGCACATTAGATACGATTATTTAGACTGAAAAAATTATTTAGAACATTAACTGCTTCCAAACGCCAGTCAAGTAATTGTTTCTTGATCTCGCGGAGTGCCACGAGGTCCGTGCCAAATTTTAACAAAATCAGAATTTTGGTAGACACTTAAGGTATCTGTGAAAATTACCCTCTGGTAATAAAGTCACGAATACCTTAACCGGACATACCTCTATGATCCGCGAAATTAATAGATCGCGGATACGTGTTCGGAATATTTTTAGGATATCCAAACACGAACGAAAAATGACAAAACGCGATCAAACATGATCGCAAAATAAAGTGACCTGGTTTGGAAATTAATTCCCACGTCAGTGAAAGGAGAATAAAGAAAAAAATAAAGAAAAAGGACAAAAGTGGAAATAATTAAAAGGATAAAGGGCAAAAAGGGGGAAAACAAAATTTAAGATATAAAGGAAAATAAAAATTAAAGGAAGGGCAAAAGGGTAACTAAACTTAAAAGAATAATTTTGAAAAAAAAAAGAAAAAAGAAATGAAAAAAACAAGGCTTCTCAGGGAAGCCAAAGGCCATCCCCTGGAGCCTATATAAAGGCACGGCCTTAGTGCCATTTTTCTCAAGATTTTCATCTGCTATGCTGTTGCTTTGTCTGTTTGTGTGCGCGATGATCACTCCATCGGACTCAGGAAAAATAGCCGGATCATCTTAAAACTCTTGGGAGTCGTTTCTGACAACTTCCTATCGCGCCTGGAAAGTGGATAACCCTAAATCTACTGTCTATGTGGTTTTGTTATGCTATTTTATGTGTTGTTATTTGAGAAACTGACTTAGAAAATATTATGTAGAGAATATAGAGATAATGATGTGAAGATGATTTTATGAAATTTTGAAGTTAGAAAAATATATCGATATGTGTTGGAACAGTGCATGGAAGCCTCGGTTGTGTATGTGCAACTGGTGCAACTTTTTGTATACTATTCATAATGTATTATATGTTAATCTTGAGTGTGTATTGTATAGTTAGCTTTGATTTATATGGATGATTTTATCAAACCGTCTGTTTTAAATAAAGATGATTTTATAATGTAAAATATAACTAAATGTTGTTTTATTATTCAAGACAATTAGTCTATGCTGTTTCTGCTATTTAGTATTTTTACTATCTTTGCTTATTATGTTATAATGCTAACATTTTTTTATGCTATATATTTTCTAGGCCTTAATTCTTACTTATATTTTATGAACATATTTATCGATATATTAAAACATATTGAACTATTTGCAAGATAGAGAAATATTTAAACATAATTTATGATGTCATATCAAAGTAGTATACTAAATCATTTGCTAAGATACTATAGCTACTGTTAGTATAATGTGATTACGTGGTTATGTGTGAGTAAAGCATGCATCATGAGGATAGCTCACTAGAGGATTGTTGTTTAAGGAATAAAAGGTAATGAATTAAAGATTATAATGAAATGTAGGAAAAAGGGTATGATGGAAAAGATAAAGGTGCATATGGTTAACGTTATAAAGGAAATGTTATGAAAGAATGAATAATGATGTAAAGACTGAATGAATGATGATATGGTCCACTTCTGGCTTAGCCCAAAGGAAGGCGGCCCCTCGCCACCCAGTAAGGGGGTGGAGTCACGTGTCCTCGAGGAACAGGCAGAAAAGGCAGATCGTACACCGTCATGCGGGTCGACGGGCCCGGGGTGTACGTGTGAGTGTGACACAGGCCAAAGGAATGATGATAAGTTCATGCATGAATGGCATTGCGAACGATAGTATGCTCGAAGGGAACACATGCATTGTTCTTCGTCACCATGTTCGAAGGGAACGCATGAGGCGCGACCGGAACGCATGGGGCGCGACCAAGATGTCTGTCTGCATACATGTATATGTGTTTACGTTACGACGGTTAGGAATAGCAAGCACGGGAACCTAGATAAGAAAGATTAGATCCTCTATCACCTAGTAAAGTAGATAAAGCTATTCAGGATCCTAGGCAAAGATAATAATCAGTAGGATTTTAGTATGCATGATCACTTAGAATTCTCCTGAATGGCCTGGAGGATAATCGAGGAAATGAACGTTAGGTAATGCTAAGGAACCCCACTGAGGACCAAGCGTTCTCACCCCCACTCGGGTGCAAAGCGAATGGATTGATGAGAGGGATGCATGGTAGACGACAAAAGGCTGCAACAGGTCAGAGCCAGAGCAAAACGACAACAGTTGCGCTAAGGCGTTAAATGTTTTGTACTATGTTCTATGACTTTGATACATTTTGTGTAAATATCTAGTACTAAGGCTATGTGTAGTTATGTTATGGACCTGGGTTGTAATTGTGTAAATATATAACTACTCTTCATGTTCTACTTCGGTTATTAGCGCCTGTTGTTATATGTTATTTTAATCACGCACAGCTCCTAGTTTATAAATTTATAAAGCGCACGAATGATTTTTAAATTGGTCCATATTTTGCGTAAAAGATATTTGCAAAGGTAAAGGTAAGGGCTAAAGGTAACCCGACACAACAGATAACAACCCTGTGAGCATTGCTTACTACCATGGAAGTGGGCAGTTAGCAGGGGTGTTACAGGTACAACCTAGAATCCATTTCCTCTTGATTTTACTCTATCATCCTACCTTCACTGACTTGAACATTAGAGTCGTTGCAAGTACCCGCTCCAGCATCCCGAACCCGAAGAGGAGCTCCAGGATTCAAATTGCACAGAGGACCCTACCTTTCAGTACATTGGCGTCATTTGTGGGAAATTTACAGCATCCCACACACTTTTGGATCTTGAAGAACCTCTGTCACCATGCTACCCAAGTATACCATTAAGACTTACTGCGTTGCAACCTCCGTGGAAACCCGCGGATCACTGTCCCTGGGAACCCATATTCCACCATCCCAACCACCCCTACCTCCTCCTGAGCAGATCCCACCCCCACAACCCAATCAGCCTCAGGAACCAGCAGTGGAAAATAACCCCCCTCCTCCAAACCTAGTCGATATTGTAAGGAACCAAGTTGAAAAGATCTCATAATTGGAAACAACCCTACTCTAACTTAAGCAAGCTGAAGACGATAGGAGAAGGCAGATGGAGATTCGTGTTGCAACTGATAAAGCCAGGAAGGAAGTAGAGCAAAAGCAAAAGCATATCATAAAGCAAGTTGATGAAAGAGAACGCCACATCGATAGTCTTAACCACGATGATGGCCAATATGCCCTAGTGGTAAATAAAGAAGTCCAGGAATTCGTGTACAAGGCCTCCATGGAACTCAAGACCCAGACTACAGATAAGGGAAGCTCTACTGCAAGGAAAGTGAAAGGAAAGGAGAGCTACCCCTTCACGGATGACATACTTGACATGATGCCCTCACACGATTTCCGTCCTCCTATGGATATGGAACCATATGATGGCATCACCGACCCTCAACATCATCTAGATGTTTTTGGTCACAGAATGGTGCTAGATGTAGCCTCAGACGCTATCCAGTGCAAGTCATTCCTGGTTACCCTGAGAAAAGGGGCGCTTGTCTAGTTTAATGCACTCCCATCTAAGTGCATCAGGACTTTTGAAGACCTGGCAAAGCGTTTCGTTGTAAACTTTACCACACGGAGAACGAAACCTAAGATGACCGTAAGCCTCTTAGGAGTAATACAGAGAGGGGATGAGTCACTCCGATAATACCTAGATCGTTTTTACGAGGAGTGTGTCCAGGTAGAAGATCTTCAGCCGCAGGCAGTACTATTGGGCCTCACAAATGGCTTAAAGAAAGGAAGCCCATTTGCTAAGAATTTGTGCAAAAGACCACCTCAGAACTTGATAGAGATTCAAGAAAGGGCCGAGGGATACCTATACCAAGAGGAGGGCGTGCAGGTCATCAAAAATGAACTCCCCAAAGACATTGGTGAGAGCCTAAGAAGGAGATTCTGCCAGTCACCATGTGCTGATCATCAACGTAATGACCGTCCACAGATAGTAAATGAGGGAAGGTACACTAATTATATACCCCACTTACCCTATCCCTAACACAATTATACAAAGAAATCCAGCACAAAGACAAATTCCCCAAGCCAAGGCCAATACGGTTTAGGCCAGGGACAAATATTACTCTATTTTGCAGCTTCCACAACTCCTACGACCATAATATCAAGGATTGCATGGATTTAAAAGATGAAGTGGAAAGTTGGTGAGTACGTTGTTAAATCGCTTCTGCATATGAAACATGCACTTAACGTGGTCGTCCTTCTTAATTTCAAAACACTGAAACCTTAAGAGTTGACCAACACTAATGGACATCCTATATAGCATGCCCTTAATGCTCCTACACTCCCCAATCTCTTCCACTATAATGGATTGGAGTTGTGACAAAGTAACAGTTGGATATACAGCCACCAAAGATTTATTTGAGGAATCAAAAATAATTCTGTCTTGTTCATTTTTTTCCTCACTGTTATAATCCACTAAAATCTCTACTAACTCCTCACTCATTTTTTATCTCTAACTTACATAAAAAAATATAAACATTGATATACACTACAAATAAACATGCACCTCTATTTATAGATCTGATTTTGGATACCATACAAAGAAGTCAATTTAAATTGACTTTTAATTAAATAAATAAAAAAATCTGAGATAACGGAAGTCGATTTAAATTGACTCCCTTTATAATTTTTTTTATTATTTTGGGAACAACTGTACAAATGGTTTATTAGAAAAATGGGTATTTTTATTTTTTTTATTCTGAAAAAAATCCCCAGTTACTGACTACGACCAAAAAAGTAAAACACAAATACAATTGTTTTAATCTTCAAACTAAAAATATATGATCGATAATATTTTTATTATAAATAAATAATTAATTCCTTTTAAAACAAATCATACTAAATGTGAGCATGAAGGTCAATGTTAACGCACAATATTTAGAATAAATAATTAATTTAGTCCTAACAATTTATTTTGATATTAATTTAATTTAATTTTTTAAATTGATATCAATTTGATTTTGAAAAAAAAATCAACATCAATTTAATCTAATCATTATGTAAACAAAATTTGTGAAATTTGTTCGTCAAACTAAATTGATATCAAATTTTAAAGTGTCAGGACTTAATTAAATGAAAATATTAGCACCAAATTAGTTAATTACTCTAATATTCAAAACAAGTACATGAGCAAGAATAACCTAAGGCTGTGTTTGGGATGTACAATTAAGACGTATAATTGCTAAGTAAATAATGACTCAATATAATAAATTAAAATTGTCATGACAGAAAGCGAAGTCACACTCTCACTAAATTAATTATGAGAGAACCTATAACGATATCATTGCAATGCATAGGTAGCTTCATAAGGTATAAATTCATTTAGGATTTGCCCTAAATCAATTTATAAATTCATATAGAATTCACCTTACAACCCTAAACAAATTTTGCTTCCTATCATTTAGAATTCATTATGTCATTTCTCGTTATCTCATTTAAAATTGAATATTTATAAGAAAATATAAATTCATTTCTGTAACTTCCTATCACTGTGGTGTAGATGAAATCATTCACGAGGATGCTTTTGGGGAGTTGTTCCCCTGCTTGCGTCACTGATGTCGGTCCCTCGCCTTACCCCTTCCTCATTGCTGTGCTCTTTGTTTGTGTTGTATTTTTAATTTGGCTTGTGTTTTTTATTTATATATGATATATGAGTTTTTTTTTTTAAGACAAAAGATATTTATGAGTTCGTTAGTCGAAGTGGAATGTACTATTGGCCTTTTCTTTTGGCATTTGATCTTGCATTTTTGTGGGTATTGAAGGAAGGAAGTAATCACTTAGCAAATTGAATGAGAGGGCATGAGTTTTACTTTAAGTCGAATGGTATTTGTAAGTTTGTTAGGTGAAAGTAGGGTTTAGAGTTAAGGCTTTCCTTTTGGCACTTCAGCTTGCATTTTTGTGGGTAGGGAATGAAATAAGTAATCACTTAAGCAAGTTGAATGAGAGAGTGATAAGCCTAAAAATATGATGATGTGACATACGTTGACATAGAAGTATCAGAATTAGTATATTATAAACTAGATGTTTTCCGTGTAATGCATGGACATAAGTAAAACATCTATTTTTTATACCTTTAGTTAATCTATAAATATTTATATAACTAAATTTATTTATCTTTGAAAAAATAATTAAATTATTTAATAAGATTTATATCGTTAAAAATTATTTAACAAAACTTAAAGTAATGCCATTAAAAGTTTGATTTTTTTTAATTGCTAATGAGAAAGTATTGTGACTACAATCTCATAAAAAAATCTCCACGTAATGAATTCTAACAAAAGTTAGAGATTCAACTGAAAAAGTTATTGAATATAATCTAACATTTTAAGTGAATTTTTTTTCATATGAATTTTTTTATAATTTTTTATTTTTTATTTTGAAAATAATGTTCAACTCAATTTCCCCCTTATTTTTATAACTTTTTTCTTCAAGGTATCAAGTATTGAAATAATATCTCAACTACATTATATATATTTGCCATAAAAAAATATAACTCAAGCTATTACTAAAAATAAGTACCTACATTTTTATTATTGTTTTCAAATATATTAAAGATATATAAAATTTAAATAATAACTAAACACGAATGATTAAGAAATTTTTCGGAGATAGATGAAAGGATAGAATCATATATACTTAAATAAATATAATTAATAATAATTAAAAACATATATGAGAAATATCATATGATAACTACATAAAAATAAAATTAAACAGAAAAGTATAAATTAAAGAATAATTATAACTTTTTTCTTTGGGAATGTGAATAATTATAATTTAAAAGTATTTAAAAATAAAAGGTTAAGAAAAATGAGTTATATGTACTATTTAAATTTTACATGTTATTATCAATGATATTTAATTTATGTTTCACTATTTTATTATATTTTTAATTGAGTTAATTTATTTTTAGTGTAAGCAATTTAATTTAATTATTTAAAGTTTAATAAAAAAGAATAATAATTATGTGACATAATTTTTATTTAATTTTTTAATAAAATTTTTGATGTCATTTCATTTTAAATAAATAAATTGATAAAAAAGGAAAATATTAAAAAATTAAAGAAAAAGTTAAATGATTTGAGTTATATAAATTTGTATTTTGTAAAATATATTTCAGTCTTAAGTTTCACTTATATTATAATATTTTTAATAATTATTATTTTATTGGTATTATTGATTTTATCACTCAAGCCAATCTTTAAAAACATTAAAAAATATAATATTAAAAAGATAGAAATTAAAAAAATTTAATCTATGAAGAGTCAAGTGTTATTTAAAAAAATAAAAGTAAAAAAAAAAACATATGAATGCTATGTGACGACTATTTTGCGCTTAAAAATGTTATTAAATACCCTCACTCCCTTTTTTTAAAAAATAATTATTGGCATTATTGATCTCATAACTCAAGATAACCTTAGAAAAATTGAAAATAAAGTCAAATTAAAACTATTAAAGATAAAGTGTCAAGAGTTAATCAAAAGATGAAAATTAAAAAAAAAATGAATGGGGGAGTATTGAAAAGTAAAAAAGGAAAATGAGACTACAAGAAACAATTTACAAATATATAAAATATGAAGAGTAAAGGAAATAAAAAGGTGTGGAATAATGAAAAGACGAAACAAAATAATTACAAGAAAAATTAAGAATAATCAAAATTTAGGGAAAAATTTCAAGTGGAAACTTTGGTGGAAAATGTGTCAAGTGACAAATTTAGTAGAAGAAGTTAAATATTAATATACAGATAAATAAATAGATATAAACAAAGAAAAGAATTTCTTTAATTGTACTCAAGGTTATCAAACTCGTGAGTTTACTTAAATTTGTGGAGCATAAATAAACTCAAATATTAAACTTGTGAGAGTTTACTTATTATAAAAATATTAATAAAAAATATTTATAATATGTTAATATAATATATTAAAATTATAGTAAAACAAAAATATAAATCACAATTTCATTTTCAAGTCATAATTCAAAAAATATAGGTCACAAAGTACATTAAATAAATTAAAACCCCATAAAAAATAACATATTCAAACTTCATTAGGTTATAAATCAACCTAACATAAATCAAGATGTCAAGATAATCTATTTATAAATCCTAATTAAGAGTGATCTTTAAAAAATAGTTTAAGAGACTAAATTTTAACTAAAATAATGAATTCGTATGTTTACTCGGGTTTATTTGTTTATACGTGGAATCCAGAATGTGGATATACACAGTAAACAAGTGAATACACATATAATTATATTGTAAATAAAATCCATTTCTAGTATATCCCATTTATTTAATTCAACATATGTATAGATTATACTCATTTATAATTCTATTATTCAGAAAGTATTGGTTGTGGCACTTGAAAGGGGGGGGGGTTCCAGAGAAGATCAAGCTCTTGTTGCGGTCTTCCACTATGACACATCCANCCCCCCCCCCCCCCCTTTCATTTGTCTGATAAGGCACTGCTTATATTTCCCATCATTGGATCAACAGAACAGAGCAGAAGCACGAGAAAAAGGGCTAACACATGCCATACATCACACTTCACACGGATACATATAGAAACCTATGTGCCTTGAGAATAATGGCACACAGGTGCTGAAAAGGGGACCGGGAATGATTTTGCTTTAAAACTCAGACATAAGCAAGAGAAACAATCTGGAAGAGTAGACAAAATTTATGCATGATGCTTTAGAAACAGTGAAGGAAGGATTAAGGTAATTTGACATGATATTAATAAAAGGCTTGAATCAAATTTCGGCCAGCTATCTAATATTCACTAATGCAAAGATGGATAAAGCTCCATGAAGTTTTTAAAACACGAATAAGTTACAAGGTTCTAAAACAAGAGGGCAATCACAGTTGGTAAAACTGCTAAACTGATTTCCAGGGAAATTATACAGATACACGGTGCGCACCTCTTTTGGAGATTATTTATGACATGCTAGTGTCCCTAGCACACGCAAGTATGTAGCAAACTCCTGTAAAGTGTGCTGGTTTAGAGTGTCCACTCATAGATGATCCTTTCAATATGGTTCATAAGCATTAAATTGAAGCATACCTTCAGATGCCTCAGGGCATTTTGTGCACTCGGATCAGCCATTGACGCTTCAAAATCAACATAACAAAGATAATCAAAGTACCTGTATGAAATTATAACTATGATCATCACAACAATCATTACCAATACACCCTTTTAGACGACCCAATACTGGAGATGATTTGAAATAATTAAGTTAAACAAAGCACATATTGAAATTCAGAAAAGAACTCTAGTTATGGCCTTCAGTAATTGTACTTGGGCAACCCATTGTTGTCATCAGATCAGTTCCTCGGATAGGATTCTTCCGTAAAGGTCGCCTTTCAATCTGTTTGGAAAGACAACCAAATCTCACAATCAAGAAATAATATAAAGCATACTTGCAAATGTAACTCCCACAACAGACATCAGATGCCAAGAAGAAAAACAAGCCTTTGTAAGGTTAATTTGACGCAAAGCAAAAACAGCAAGGGCCTTGAAAAGTATCCCAGGACCCTCTTCCAAAGAAAAAACTATGCTTGTCTGAGAATTCAACACCGCAACTAACAGGAATATTCAATATTGATGTGTAGGTAAGCATAAAACAAACCACATGAGAAGTGGGAAAATTTTTAAGTATTCGATGTAGTATTTTCGGCGGGTACCTTAAATAGCATATCTGTGCCTGGAATTATAGGTTGTCGGGCGAACATTAGAAATCGGGTGACATTATCGCTATCATCCTGCTAATGCAAACCTATTAGAGATAACATTAACATGAAGTATTTACTATGTATGCTAGAAGTCGCTTCTGTAAGAGAACTAGTTCCTTGCGTGTAATGATTTCTGAGTCATTACACAACAGCTTCTCTTGCGAATTCGGGACCTTGATCTTAGAGAGTGGTGTGTGATTTTTAGCCTCATTCACAGGTCTAGCAATCGGACCGTAGATTTTATGGTGAGACATGGCGCTATTGCTGGCGTTTCTTTTGGCGTGTTCCTAGTGAGGAGTTCATTGGTCTCCTCTCCATGGATACTATCGTGTAGTCTTATTACTTTCCATACCAAAAAAGTTAAGAGTGCAACAATTTTTTTTTTTGGGTTAAACTCATTATCAAACATTATGCTTGAATTGATTTGGCTTTGAGTTTCCAACCCATTGAATGCTTTTATACTGAGTCAAAAGTTATGGAGTAGTGTATTAATATTTAAATATCGTAGGTGAAGGGGACTACAACACATTAGGCAAAAGAAAAACTAGAGAAAATAAGGATTGTATTATTTAGAATGTATTTTTGGATGCATTCATAAAGTACAAAGATGATAAGCCTATTTATAAGCTGAAAATAATATAAAGATAAACTTATCAGATAAGATAGGTATCTTAACAGATAAAATATATAAATATCCTAATAGATAAATCAGTTTAAGATAGATATAATAATCTCTAAATTTATTCTCAACACCCTTCCTCAAGCTAAAGGCTCACTGAGCTTTAAACTTGTCACAAGTAAACAATAATAGTGTCTGCACAGAAGCAGATGAGTGGTGTCTACACAGAAGTGAACGAGTGGTGTCTACACGGAAGAGGACGAATTGTGTCAACATGGAAGCGAACGAATTGTGTCTACACGGAAGCAAATGAGTCGTGTATGCACGAAAGTAGGAAGACTGGATCGAACCAGCAAGCTGGGCATAACCAGCAAAGACAACAGTGACTGTCATAACCAGTTGAAGGTAACGGTGGCTAGGAGTGTCACGACCCAACCGGAGTCATGACTAGCACATAGGGGACCACCACCTCTAGCAAGCCTTTCGTATACCAAATTTTTCTTTTTCCAAATCTTTCAAAAGAAATTTTTTAGATATTTCCTAATGAAAATACATGATAGTTATAATCCAACAAAATCCTTCTTTTACATCAATATTCTAATACTTAAAGTCACAGAAGCAAGAATTGGTCGAATCCTGCCTGTAGGTTTATTGGAGCACTTCTAAAGAGAAACAATATACTGAATGAAAAGTATGGCCCAGATCAATTAGGCTCACCAGAAAAGAATATCTCCGACGGAAGGAGCGGAACTCGGTCCTATACTTGTATTTGAAAAAGATTAAACAACGAAGAGTGAGTTTGGAAACTCAGTGGTAGATAGATGTAATTCTAGCACACGAGGGACAAGTAAAAAAAAAGTTATGCTTTATAATATATGTATCAAATAGAAAATATCCCTTTTTGGTTCAACATAAACTTTCCATAAACCACATATTCGAGAAATTCCATCATGTCAGGATATAATACAATATCAACAATGTGTTAGAGTCATTACTCTAACATACGCTTAACAAACCGAAGACATTGATTTTAATGCTTTGGGCTAGTATGATATATCCCTTACTAGCAAGGGCATATAACTGAAATGTGGCCTACGTGCCAGGCTAGTATGATCTGTCCCTTACTAGCGAGGACATAACTCACATAAGTCATGGTGCACCAAGTCCAACGCCTACTGTTGTTGGTTACAGATCCTGACAATACTTCATCCTAAACCCTTTTTTTAACTCTAAAAATATTCCTTTCAGTTAGAATATATTCATGAATCAAAACCAATTCAATCTTTCTTTTCTCAGCATCTTAATCACAAAACATTGGTTTCCAAAATGATCATAATATTATCAATGTAAACATTATGCGGTAAAATGTAAACTTATTTAATCCAATAATTTTTGTTCTTTTGACAAAATAGTGAGTTTTTTTCTTCTAAATATGAGTATGTTTGATATGCCACAAAAATTTGCATGGTTGAAATCTTCATTTAAATTTGTGTATAGTCTATGAAAACTTCTCTCTCATCTTTACCTTTAACCAAAGTAGACCCTTATCATGAGAATATTTGATGGGTCTGAAATGTGAGAATCTCTACTATTAATAAAAATGATAAAGGATTTTAATTGTTATTGGTGTCCAATTTTTATAATTCCTAAATTATCCATTCAATCTTCTATACACAAAATTCAATAACTCACTCACTACCCCACTAACATTAACCACTCTAAACCTAATAAAATCTTTATTTATTATTTTTTTAAAATATTAATTTTTTTATTTTGTTATTATTTATTATATGAAAATTTTGTTTTGAGATTCCAAAACAAAAGGGAGAGGGGAAAAAGGGAAGAAATTAATTAAGTTATGGCCTCCCTCTAGATATATCATGCAATAAGTAAACGAACAATTGTTTATAATCTATGTTAATATAAAATGTCAACATACCACAAAATAACGGGGCAATACATTCGTACCTGATGGGCCAGAAGGTTAATTTGTTATGGGTAGCTGCCATCTGCAAAGGTATTGGGCCTCAATTGTTATAGTTTGCGGCAGGCCCATACATATAACCACTCATGAAAATTGGAACAAATAGATGATTAGCTCATTATCGAACATAAATATAGAAATAGATTAGTCCACTATAGGAAGTAGGAAACAGTATAAAGTGGTATGGTTAAAGAAAATTAAGTAAATAGAACCAAAATTGGGCATCCAGATTATTCGAAAGTCTATACAATCACTAAGGTTAGATGTACATCGTTTTTGCTATCACCATACAGTTATTATATGACATACAAATGGTATACACAACAACATTAAGTGCATAAACTTTTGCACAAATATGAACAAACTTTTTTAAATATGTAACTAAATCAAATTAGATTTACGACACAATAAATAGTGAAAAGTAATTATCACATTCTTTCTCCTATTCATCACTCGTACTCTAATCGTGTGAATTCACTTTCTATCATGTACAAACATTTTAAAGCAGATACACAAACTTTTAAAATGACGTGCACAAACTTTTCAATTAATAGAAAGAAAGAATAAGACGAAAATGAATGAAATGAAAATGAAGAATAAGAAAATTTTGGTATTCACGTGCACAAACTTTTCTGCACATATGCATAAACTTTTGAACAACCAGAAGTAAAAAATATGGCGAAAACAAAAATAAAGATGAAGAAGAAAACTTTAGTGCTTATGCGCACAAATTTTTGAACAATAATGCACAAATTTTTTTTACACACATTCGCAAACTTTTTAACAACCAGAAGCGAATACTATGACAAACATGAAAACAAAACGAAGAAAACTTTGGCGCGCACATACATAAACTTTTGAGCAACTATGCACACACTTTTTTCACACATGCACAAAACTTTTGAACAATGAAAAACAAAAAAAAATGACGGAAACGAAAATGGATCCATAACAACTTTTGAATAACAAAAAAATGGAAAGAAATTTATATCAATATAACATATGTGATAAATGAAGAAAAATGAACAAAAAACCAAAAAAAATGAAAGAGAAAATGTGTTTGTGACGAATAAAAAAAAGAAGAAGAAAAATAAAGGGAAAGTGAGGGGAGAAGTGAGAGATTGAAAAGAAAAATAGGAAATCAAGAAGAAAAATATGAGTGTGAGGGAGAGTTAGGGGAGACGGGAGAGAAAATATGCATAAGATGTAGTGAGAGAATGGTGATAAAAAAAGTGGTGTACAGAAAGGACTTTTATTATACAATTGATAGTATTTTTCTCTTAATAAGTATTTTTATTTAACAAATTTGAGGTGTTTTTTTATTAGGTAGTTGTTTAAAGAGAAAATAGGAAAAAAAATGAAAATGAGGAAAAAGAAAATAGATTTTTTTTTGTTTGTTTTTCTTCTATATATTGATGTGAAAAGAAAATAGTAGAGAAAAAAAAATGTTGATAATGAAATTATTTTTTTCTCTTTCCACCAGAGGGAAGAAAATTAAAAATGAGAGTGATATTACGTAAAATAATTATTATACAAATTTTTTTCATTCTAATTTTATTTCATTATATTATATTACGGATAAAAGTGTTTATGTTTTTCTTTCTTATTACTTTTCTTTTTAACCATAAAAAAATAATAAAACATTTTTTTTCATTTTTTTCCTTATCCAAATTATTAAAAATAAAGTAAAATTCTCTCTACATTTTTTTTTCTTTCAATTTTTTTCCTCATTTTTTTTAATCCAAGAAAAGCGTTAAATGGAAAATTTTTTGTTTGATATATACTGTTTATTATTTGATATATTACCCTTCTATTATATTATGAGAGCATATAATAATTTCTCATAATTAGTTGACAATATCATCACGCACCCTCCACTTGTCGCAATAAGATGTCTTAAACTTGAACAAGCACACGAGTAGGACACAGTCACATCTAGTGACAGAAGGAACCTGATCAAACTTTTTGAATTGGCGAATTGATTGGTTAATTATTATTAGTCCAAAAGTGACAACAATTTTTAAAGATAGCAGAATATATGTGTTCTTATAACTTTCCAATGTTCCAAGAACGAACATTTGACCCCTATATGGTTTGTTATTATATGCTAAACTCCTTTGGAATTTTTCTAAATTTTGAATCTTAATTAGTCTCCTTGGTTTTTGAATGTTATTGTTCATTGTCTCTGGCCCCATCCACATGCAGAGACTAGTTCCTTTTTCCCTTTGAATAGCATAGACATGGACCCCTGTTTGTGCCACGAACTTGAAAAGTAACGTGCTAGGAATCAATAACAACAGAGAAGACATCCAAAATAAAGTAATGTTTGTAAAGCCTTTTTCCTAGTTAGTGTTCATAGCTTTCACGAATCAGGAAAGCAAACCAAATCTCTTATCTTTAATTAGAACCCTACAATATGAAGTTATGTGTAATCTTATAATTACAAATAAAAAAAATGTGTTTTAATTGAACCTTCTTGAATTAATACGATTCTGATTATAAACACTCAGCTTTCTTTTATAGAAATAAATTAAAGTTCTTTAGTCAAACTTAATGAATACTCCGTTCGTCCATTTCTTTGTCATTGCATCCAAATACATTGAGTGAGAAATAAATTTAAAAAAGTAAAAAAATGACAATTAATGAGTGGTTTCTTAAATATCTAATGTAATAAATACCTCACACTATTTAATTTATTAATTTTTAATATTTTTTATAATTAAATTCATCAAATTTTATTATTACTTCATGATCTAATATAACATATTAATGAATTATATAATCTAATGTGATAAATTAATATTTTTTAATAAAATATTTGTATAAATGTGTATTGTAAGCTCAAATGGTCAACAAATTTGTAAATATCTTATAAGTTGACTCTTTCAATGATTTGACTAATAAAAAGTTTATTACGATCATGTATAACATAAAATAACAAAATCTGATGAGTTTAGTTGTAAAAATTATAAAAAATAAATAGAGTATTTATCCCATAAGATATTTAAACAACCACCTTAATAATGGGGCATGAAAGTAAAAACTAACGTAAATCTCTTAGTATTTTAAAAACTACATTAATAATCATCTAGCTTTAAACTCTAATCAAATAAAATCTCCTTGCACTTTCATTTTTGAGATATATATATTGACCATTTGTGAATTATTATGGACTAGATCTACTGGGACACTAAGGCTGAAGGAGCTTCTTAGTTGGGTTAAGTCAAACCCAGAACCTGATGCGAGTAATAACTTCCAGGAATCCTAATTGCGCCTCTTTGAATTTGATCCTAGAGGAAAGGGAAAGTTTACCCAAGGGTAAGACTTTTTCTGATGTGTATCGGAGGAGTCAAAAATTGGACATTACATACTCTCAAAATGGATCACTATTCTTTAGTTTAAAGAATAGTCAAGCCCAACATGAAGAAGTCACTTGAAGGTTCAAGATAGAGCCCAATTCAAGAGATCAAGTTACAAACAGATTGGGCTAGAATAAATTAGTTTTAATTAGTCGAAATTAGTATTGTTTATATAATTTTTGTACTTTTATTTTGGTCATTAGTTTCAAATGACTTTTAGTCTTAGGTTAGTTTTAAGTGTCTTTAGAGTTTCTAGGCAGTTATGTTAGATATTGGAGTCTTAGTGCTTATTTCAATGCTAGCAGGGAATTAAATATTTAGTTAAAAGTGTAGAAAATTCACTATTTTGGAGCAACACACTTAGCTTATAAAAAGGGACTCAATGTAAATCTCAAATCAAATTATGAATGAATTTTGAGTTTTTCTTCCATTGTGAGAGTTTCCCTTTTGTTCTTTGGTAAAGAACTAAATCTGATCTTATCAAAGCAACTTGTGGCGATCAACTAAGACTTATCACTCACATTTTCACCTTTATCTTAAGTGTGACGTCTATATCCTTCCTACCTTCTTACAAAAACACAAAAAAATCCCGAAAATAATCCATCAAACCCCAATTGATTCTAACAAGGTTGTCCTGCGACAAATCTATTCAGGCTTCTAATCAAGTTAACACAAGCAGCTGGATGAGAATCATATCATTTTCCCTATTGGGGGGTGTTTTAAACCCTTACATATAAATAGCTCCATTAATTAAGGTTTTAAGTATGGCATCTTGACCTAAAAATACACACACTTAAAGTAACTTTTAACTTGAACGTTAGAGTGCTTATAGGTAGCAGGTAACCCTACCTCTACCACTGGCAACTATGCTAGAACCTGGTTCAAGGAAGAGGATCAGAAGACTTTATTGCTGCTCAAGGTTCCCGACCTCTCTAATCCATCATCCTTAGGTAAAATCAAAACCTTGATCTTAACTATTTCAATACACATATAAAAAAAAAAGTTAATTACACTTACCTCCCCTAGCTTTTAAAAAAACACTCACCTCCCTTAAATAATCAAAGTATCTTACACTAAACTCCCTTACATGTGATTTACACATGAGTTGTACATATGAAATATCAATTATACCATTCATTATTTATGCAATTTCTATTTTATGCTACTCCCCATCTTTCATCTCTCTCCAACGCCTTTCTCTTTCCACCCCCAATCAAAACCCCAAATTCAAGACCCAACCAAAAACTCAAATCGTACCTAGAAACAACTCAAATTTGACTAAAAAATAACCAGAAACCCAACCAAGGACAACATTGAAACTATGAATCACATCTACACAACCCTTTCACACCACGCCACCGCATTCGCATCCGCATCCACTCCTCATCCTCTGTCAATGACGTCACGCCACTGCATACCCATCAACACGCACCGTCGTCCACTCTTCATCCTATGTTGATGCCAATATGAAATCACCACCGCGAAATGTTGCCGCACTGCCTCTTTGTTGTGACCTCAAAATGGAGTGATGTGGAGGGGTATGGAGGAAGGAAACCGCCGTATTGGTTCTTGTTGGTTTTAGGGTGGTTTTTGGTGTTGTGGATAATAGGTGGCAGTGCGGAGGCTGACACCGTAGTGGTGGTTATGGGTGGCAATATGGAGTTGTAGGGATGGTGGGTTGAAATGGGGGCTCCATTGCCTCTATGGTGTGGGTTTGAGTTTGGATGTTGTTAGAGGTAAGGGTGCTTTTGGAATTTTAAGAATTATTTAAGGGTGGGGGAGATGAGTATTTCTTTTCAAAAAAATTAGAGGAGGAGGTGAGTATAATTTTAATAAAAAATAAATTTAAATACATCGTGTCATCAAATTAAATGAACCTTTTTTTTTCTCCCTCTCACTTTCCATCACTCTTTCACACTCATCTTCTTCTCCTATTCTTTTTTTCTCTCTCTTTTCCCCTTTTATGAAGGCATCGTCACCTTTTTATATTTGAATGATTGTGATATAATCACAAATTTAAAATAATAAATAATAAATAATTTGAGTTAATAGGATATTTGGCAAAATCTTAAATGATATGGTATCAATACCCTTAAAATATATAGGGTATCGTAGTAAACCTTTTTTTTTCTTATTTTATCACAAAAGTTTTTTTTTTTCATTTGTTTAATTTTTCTAGTTCATTTTTTCTTCATTTATCACATGTAAAGTACGACAATTATGTGGGACCCATGTTTATTCACATCTTATTATATTTTTATATATTGTCTACTTTTGTTGTTCAAATTTTATTATTCAAGCAACATCGTCCGTAAACAAAAATGACTCTTGCAAAATTAAAAGGACAAATCCATCCCTTTCCATCATCATCATAAGTAGCCATAAGAGACCACAAAACTTACTTTTGCCATAACTACGTACTTTTGAGTTTTTAATATATGAAATTCATTTGTAGTTATATATCAAATAATCGTCATTGTACAACTTGAAATTATGACCTACTCAAATCTCTACCCATCCCAACCACTTGATAACTAAACGCTAATTTAAAAAGAGAGAGATTATAAACGTCATATTAATCGAAGGGGTGTATTTCAGCACAAAATAAAAAATATCAAAGGGGTGTAATTAATTTCTAATACTGCTACGTGTACACTAAATATATGCTACCATATAGCCACCCACGATATAAATACGTTTGGGGCTCACCTATATTCATCAACTAATTACTTCCACTACCATGCCCACTCCGTTATACAAATGCATGCACACATGCACGATAAAAAAGAAATCGTTCGCGCTTAACACTGAATACTAAAAGATCAAAACAACGGAATGAGTAGTGTACAAACATTTGAAACACCATGCACAAACATATATAATAAAATTGCACAAACATATGAACACAATTAACACTAAATACTAAAAGACCAAACCAAATGAATGGGTAGTGCACAAAGATTTGCCACATTATTGCACAAACATATGTAACATAAGTGCACAAACATATTAACACAATTAACACTGAATATTAAAAGACTAAATCAGCGAAATGAGTAGTGCACAAACATTTGCAACCCTATTGCACAAACATATGAACACAATTAACATTGAATATTAAAAAATAAAACCAGCAGAATGAGTAGTGCACAAACATTTACAACAATATTGCACAAATATATACAACATAAGTGCACAAACATATGAACACAAATAACACTGAATATTAAAATACCAAACCAACGGAATGAATAGTGAACAAACATTTGCAATCCTATTGCACAAACATATACAACATAATTGCACAAACATATTAAACGGTTAACACTACATATTAAAGGACTAAAAGAGGGGAAAGAGTAGTGCACAAACATTTGCCACACTACTACACAAATATATGAACACAATTAACAATGAATATTAAAAGACCAAACTAATAGAATGAGAAGTACATAAACATTTGTCACACTACTGCACAAACACATTAACACAATTAACAATAAATACTAAAAGACCAAACTAAAGTAATGGGTATTGCACAAACTTTAATTACCATATTGCACAAACATTTCAAACATAAATACAATAACATAACACGTAATTAACACAAATTAGTATTTAAGAAAATAAAAGGAAAGATGCATGTTGCACAAACTTCTATTACCATATTGCACAAACGTGAAAAATATAAATGCCCAAATATATCACATAATTAGATCAACAGTTTGATTAATGAGTTAAACCTTGTTCGTCACATCGATGTTGAAACCTCCGACGGAAGAAGAAGGAGAAGGAGGATCAGGAGCATTAGATTTTACATACCTTGCCCACGCTCTCTACTATGAATGAAAAAGAATATGAAGAAGGAGAAATATAACAAAGGACGAAGAAGAACAAAAAAAAAAAAAAAACGAGCGTGTGATAACTACGGTGGACAAAAGAGGAGAAGACGGAGGAATATGAAAAAAAAAATTCAGTTATGCGCGTGAAAAGGATGATGAAGAGAAAAAAAGAGAAATGTAAAAGTTGGTATAATATATACTGTAACAACATGGTGGCATGTTTTGGGTATACACCAAACATTTTTCATTAATTATAGCAGGAAAAGTTAAGATTGAGCTGATAACCAATTTAAAGTACAACCTACTCAACAGTGAAATGACTATTGTTAATGATTGATTATGCAAAAATTAGTTATCTTAATAATATTTGCATAAAGATATTAACTATTAAACATTTTAGTGTTTTTTAATTAAATTATTAATATGTACTCTTTATATTCTTTAACATGTATTTTAAGAAAACGCGTTAACAAAACATCAATAAAATTGACATTTTTCAATTCTTTACAACTTGCCATAATTGTTTTTAAAACAAACTATTGATATTTGTTTTGGGACTATTTGGTATTTACGTAGTCTAGATGTGAAACTAATTTTCATTTTTACACGTTTTAACTCTAACTAATTTTTTTTAATCCCCGTACAAGTATAACAAAAAGCTCACTTTACATATAAAATTTATACCGAAATAGCAAAACGTATTTGAATATACCTTTGGCGTCTCCTTACTTAGGCGTTGGCTTAGAGTGGCGGTGATGAGTGTATGTGTAGAAACTTCGACACTTTAGTTTGATTGTACTTTGACATACTAAAATCAGGGGTAGATGCCTTATCAATATGAGATGGCTATTTATAAAAATGAATCAAGTGTAATTATTTTTCTATAAAATTTAGATAAGATTTATCCATATTTAAATAAGATCTTCCTTAATTTTAGCATACTTGAGAATTAAGTCACCAAATTCTCACTCAACCAAGATGTCGACCACTCATGCTGGACTGAGTTTTAGGGCGGGCTTGGACCTGCGTTTCAAGTTGTGCTGAATCTTGGAGGCCATATTTGTAGTCCGTGACAGAATTCATTTAAATTGAACAACTCGCGATAGTTATATAACTCAATTTATGTTTTATTTTACTTATAGAAGTGGTTACATGACTAAATATAAGATAATGCATGAAATGATACATGAAAAATTGCACACCACACATTTTTTTGTTGCACTTGCAGCATAGGCATGTAAAAGCAAAAGGACGAGAGAAAAAGGAAGCCATGGAATATTAATTGCTTTTGCGTATCAGCAACTAGCATTTCTGAACTTTGAGGTATAACTTCTTTTCCAATTGCCTTTGCCGCCTTCTTTTGAGTTTGGCCATTCAAATGGGATTAAAGCTCCACATGCCTTTGTCACTTGAAATGTCGGCGCCAATACCTTTTGCATGTCTTTGACTGCCACGGCATCTTGGAAAAAAAAAAATTCAACATTTGATTTTAATTTCCATAATCTAGTTCTCATTTTCTTCCTCTTTTAGTATTCCAATCTCTTTTGTGATTAGAATATCTTAATTAATAATTAGGGAGAGAAAAGGTAAAGAGACATATAAAATTATTTAATTTTTTTTACCGGTAAGTTTAAAGGGAAGAATTGTCTTGAACTTGTGAAAATTATATAAGCCTTATCTCTAAAGTGAGTGTGCAAAGTTTGTAGGATCAAAAATTTGTGAATGAGTCCATTAAATAATCTTAGGATAAATTTGGTACCATTCAATTGTTCTTACACAAGCCGGGTCGAACCCACCCATGTTAGAGACTGAACCCGCCTAAGGCAGGTCGAGTCAGGTCATTTTCAAGTTTTTTGATTAGTCACCCACCAAACCTATGACCCACTTGAGACGGGTTGAGTTAGGTGGGTCGACGAGTGACCCATTATTATTTTTATTTAATAATAAAAATTTATTTTTTAATTAAAAAAAATATCTTTTCTTGCATAAAATGGGATTAGGCCCAAAAAGAAAATAATAACAAAAAGAAAATGTTCTTTTTTTTAAATAAATATAAAAGAAGAAGAAGAAGAAGAAGATAGTAATTAAATTGGTAGGTCGGTGGGTTGGGTCTCACAATTCAGACCCAACACTCAACCCTACACAAGTAACGAGTTAGGCGAGTGTGATTCGCTGACCTGACCCAAAGGGGGTTGGGTTGGGTCACGGGTCACCCCAACCTGTTGTTTACCTTACTTGGGATCATATGCACGACGGTGAAACAACGGATCAACGGTGCTACAATGAATCGACAATGCGATGACAGATCCCACAGTTATTGCGTATTTAGTTGAGAGTTTTCTTTGTTGTGAATTTTCTTGAGAATAGTTTGTTGTTGATTTAATTGCGAATATATTTGCTGTAAATTTTGTTGTTGCACATTTAGCTGTGAATTTTCTTTATTGTGATTTTTTTGTTGCAAATTTACTTTGTAGTGAATTTTTTTGCGAATTTATTTGCTACGAAACACCACCACCATTGCCACCATTACTACTATATTGCCACCATGGTTATCAAATCAGGATTTCAATCGCCAATTGAAAAGCTTATTTTTTGAATTGTGAATCGAACTGTGTATCATGAATCATAAGATTCATGATCAATAATTAGATATAGTATACATATATTTTTCATGTAAAAAAAATGTTAAATATGTTTTTGGTCCTTGAAAAATTACAATTTTTGTGTTTTACCCCTAAAAAATTTGTTAGAAAATCGTCACTGACAAATTTTTTTTGGTAGGATTTAGTCTCTACCATTAAGTTGGGTCGTTTATTGCTGATGTGATAGTTAACTAGGTAACGTGGCAGGCCACGTGTCCATACAAAATTTACACGTGGCATTGCACGTGACCTGTCACATAGCCAAATTAACTGTCACGTCAGTAGTTAACGACCCAATTTAACGGCAGGGACTAAATCCTACCAAAAAAATTTGTTAGCGACTATTTCTTAATAAAAAAATTTTTAGGGAGAAAACACAAAATTTGTAATTTTTCAAGGACTAAAAATATATTTAACCTTAAAAAAATTGCATATCAACATTTTAAAGTCAAATAGCTAATTGTTTAACTAATAAACTGAGTGAGGCAACAAATGTATGAGTGGACAATAATTATGTTCAATTTTGCTGCAAAATTTCTTGTGAAAATCATATTAAAAAAATGTTTTGTTGCGAAATTAGCAATGAAATCATAGTTATTAAAATCGGTTCGATGATTGATTTGGTCACCTTATTAGGTCACTGGTTCAACTAGTGAGTCATTACGTCAATTGTTGAACTAGATATAATTAATTAAATATATAAAAATATATTAAATATACTAAAATGATACAAATAATTAACAATTTAACACATTTTAGATTATTATTATTATTATTATTATTATTATTATTATTATTATTGCAACAATTTAACACTCAATTAAATTTTTTGGGTACATTTTAACACACAAATAGTGAAGTTGGCACTTGGGGCATCACTAATCCTTTTATTCTTTAATATGGTCTTATGTTCAATCTCTCAGCATAAGTAAGCTCAAATCCTTTCCTAGCTTTCATTTACAGCAATATCCACTCCACATATAAAAGTTATGGTTTGCACCTTTATGGCCAAGAAAAAAAACCAAAAAAATTGTAATGATTTGTAGTACTAAATTGTTGTGTGCTTGATTCAATTTATTATGGTTTATGACTTACTTTGATACACTCATTCATCCGATTGAATGCAATTGTGGGGATGATTGTATGAGGATGGTTGTTTGATGTAGGCACTTATGGGGAAGCATGACATCGATTATTATGGCACGTAGCTGGGTCTAACATGATGGATAAATGAAGAACGATTATTTGATATTATGGTATATACATAATGATATATTTTGATATAAAAATAATATTTAATGTAATCGTTGAAGAGAAAGAAATGATCTCTCAATTTCATACTTAGTAGTTAACTTTTATGAGTTCCACATCGGAAAGAATAGCTTGAGTGAGATAAAGAAGAGTGGATTATAAAAAAAAAGTGTGTAAACTTGCACTGCTTTCTTGACACTTTCCCTCTTTCTCTTTTCTTAGGTTATTTATGGCTAGGTCATTGGTTCTTGAGAACTAGTTGGGCCATTGTCTTATAAAATTGGTTGGGTCCCTATTAGGGAAGGAAACAGGCCAGGTCAAGCCCTTAATAGGTCGAGTCTATCTCATTAATTTTTGGCCTAGGTTTGACTTGTTAACTATCAAAGATTTTTTTTTTTCAACCTGGCCTGGAGTCTGGCAGACTTGCCTATATTATTTTTTCTTACCAAAAATCTGTTGTCCGGCCTATTTATCAGGTCTGTTACTATCACCTGTTTAATATAGCATGTTTAATATTTAAATAAAACTTCAACGTCCATAGATCAAGAATCAAATAGATCAACAAAAATCTAAATTGCAAAATTAATCTAATATTTAAACAAAAATTCATACATCAATCCAAATTACAACTCCATACATCAAGAAAAAGGTTCCATCTTCAACAACATAAATTTAAACTTCCAATAATAAAACATCTAAACACATTACTCTAACACAAACAATTAAATAAAACACACACAAACAAGACGAGTAACCATGCTTGGTTTGTTTATTCACCCCTGTTAAGTGTCATATTTACGCGATTTCACCTAGTAAAATGACACTTGTCTGCTTAGGATTTTATGAATTATCTGACTAAATTCCCCACTTTTGTAGGATTTATAAATATATTCTAAAATGGATACAAGCATATCAAAAGGACAAAATCAAGGAAAATCCCACAAAGAATGAAGCAAAGAGCAAAGGGGCAGAAGAACCAAAAAGACAAGTTCAGATAAGAAACCGCTCAACGGTAACAACATGCCGCTCAGCTTAGGCTAGACCGCTCAGCGCGTCCCCAAGGCAGCTCAGCGATCATTGCTTCAGAGTGAAGAAACTTAGCCACGAAGCAAGCGCTCCAGCGGCCTTGCCATGCCTGCAGCCGCCCTGTCACCCTGACCTGACACCGCTCAGCGTGCCGCACGCCGCTCAGCGGCTCTGACAGATAATGTCAGAGCAAAGGAAACCAAGCGGTGAAGAAAGCAGCGCCGCTCAGCGGAGGACCCCGGGCTCTCAGCGGACCCCCCAAATTCAGCCTATAAATAGAGGCCCAAGGCTCTCACAATTCATATACACTTCTACACATTTCTTACACACATTTTCTCATAGTATAGAGCAAGAAATGTAGTGTAGTTGGCAACAAAGAGGAGGCTAGTGAAGGAGCCAAGAGTGATCAAGGAAGCACGGCGGTTGTTGTCATGACAGCTTGAGAACATATCATGGTAAGCGTCCATCACCTTGCCTCTGAGATTCTCTCTTGTAAGATGGATTTCTAATCCTCTTGTTGTTAGGATTTTGATGACTATTATAGCATGATTGTATCCATGTACTTTTGCATTAATGAATCAATCACTTTCTATGATGTGCATGAATCGATTTTACGCTTAATGCTTGTTTTAGCTTAGCTACCTAAAACCTGATTTCAAACTACATGGTTGCGCGTGAAAACGGCATCATAAAGTTGAAACTAGATCAATTCATCTGATAAACTTAATTGCTAGAGATAGAGTTAGGGATATTAGTCGTTTTAACATCTGAAATAACGTTGGTTTACTTTGTTAAGTTTGTGCAAGAAATTAACAGCATAATAAAGGAAACCTAATGATCTTTTCATGCTCGAGAGATATGAACAAGTTAAGAACTGGTGGAGAGGAATCAAAGAAATGATAATTCTGATGTATTGAGTAAATGAATGCATGAAACTATAATAGGATTCAATTCCCAACAAGTTTCCTGATCTATCTCTGATTTGTTGCCTCTTTATCTTTTTGTTGTTTAGTTATTTATCTAAACACCAAACTACCAATCCTTCACTCTATTTCTTAATTCACAAGCTCAAGAACGGTATTTATGCAACTCTCTGTGGATACGATTATACCTGACTATACTGCAATTGAATCCCTTGAGGATCTGAAAGCTATAAAGAAGGATATATAAAAACGACGAGAGTGATAAAGAGCTTTCAACAACCCCTACACATGAGCAAACATGTATGATTGAATTGCAATTTTTCATCTTTTAATGCGAGGATGAGAAAAAAAAGAGAGAGATAGAGTTCTTTAATTTAGAATTTCTAAAAACAAAAATTAAAACAATAAAATTATATTAATAAATATGTTTCCATAAAATATCACAAAAAGTGATACTAGTCTAATGGTTAAGGCATTGCCTTGATATGTTGATTGTCTCTAATTTGAATCCCAGTAAAGGTAATGTGTGCTTAATTTTTCTTTTGTAATGGCCTGACCTAGCCTCTTTACTTAAACATGTTTTGAAATATGCCTGACCTTTTTCTTAAACAGGCTAGGCCAAAAAGGCATAGGCCTAACCTTTTTCTTAAACAAGTCAGGCTAAGTCAGTCCACTAACAGGCCAAGCCACCTGACCTGTTCCCACCCGTAGTCCCTAGTTTGCGAAATTTTGACAAGTTTTGGTCATAAAACTAAATTTATGAGACATTCTTTTAAGGGAAGTGATTTTTGTACCACTTAAAGTGACAGACGTCTAAAATGCAAAGAAGAAAAGACGGAGATAGATACTAAATTAGAGCGATAGTCCCATTAGAAGCTGAACTTTCAAAACTCTTGAGTTTTAGCAAGTTTAAACACTTTAGGAGTGGTTCTATTTATAGGGAAAGCTACCACCTCCACATCACAACTTAAGTATTGTGGGACTAAAACATCATATCAAACTCCTTTACTTTTTTTAAAACTAAATCTAAAATAGATTACTAATAAATTTTAAAATCAAGATAATATAAATTAAATCTAAAATAGATTACTAATAAATTTTAAAATCAAGATAACAAAAAATCAATTATTTCAAGTTTTTAAAATTAACTTACTAGATAGTTCAACATTATTTAATTTCCAAATTCTCTCCTTTAAAATTTTAAGCATCAAATCTCACTTATCTATCATCTCCTATTTAAATTATGAAAGCAATATCTCATGTCATCTTAAAAATAAAATTAAAAAAATTTGGGTATTACACCTTTCTAACTTAATAAACGACCCATACTTGCCGATAATGAAAACGTTGATGCGTGCTTCGTCAAAGCGTGTGTTAAGGAAAACGAATATACAGGCAAGTATATTAGGTCGTGTCAAGTAATAAAAAGTGAAAGAAAAAGTTTCATGCCCACAGAGATTTTGTCAAGTACCAATTCAATCAAGTGACAAGTAATTTGGACTAAATAATTTATGATCTAGCAATTTAGAATTAAGTAAAATCAATTTATGAAAGTAAACTAAATCAACAATAAAAGTAAGTCACACTAAAACAAGTTTGAGACCAAATGGGCAAGAAAGCAATAGGGCAATGACTTAATTTTAAATATCCATTTAATTACTTAATTTTAATAATCCATTTAATTAATTGTTAGCTAATTACACCTAAATGTTTGTTTATCAACCAAAGTGCCTAAAACACTCTCTAACCTCTCTCAAGCAAAAGCGAGCTTGTAATCTATAAGAGCAATAACTTGATATCTCACAATTAACTACTCTAATGATGCTCTTTAACACTTAATGAACTTTAATTTTGATTGTATAAGTCAGATAGTCTATCTCTAGCACTCACCTAACTTATGGTGTTTAGAACCACAAGCTTACTCTAAGAGGAATATTCCCGAACAACTATTAGACATGAATCATTCAAATGATGGCCAAACATTCAAAAACATTCGAAACAGAACCAATCACATAAACAAACACAAAGATGATGAATAACCCCAAATTGGATTAAAATCTCATGTTAAAATTACATCATGCCCTAGCACAAAAAGGTTTAGACACTTATAATTACAAGAACCTCAAATGAAAAAAGTAGAGAAATGGGAGAAAAAGATTGATACATGAAGTAGCTTGAACAAGATATTGTTGAGTTGAATCTCTTCCTTCTCTTCAACCCCTGACCTTAGCTCTCCTAGAGTTAGTTTTAGGGTATTTATAGGGGAGCCCAAAATGACAAAATTAAGATTTTTACGTGCCTTACTTATGACCAAAACACTTGAGATTTTTGAAAACTCTTGAGCGTTTTTTCTTAAAAATCTCAGTTTAGTCCCAAATAGCTTCAAAACACTTGAGATTGTTAGAAAATCTCAAGTGTTTTCTTCGCAAATATTCAGTATAGGAGGAACCAACTTGAAACGCTCCAAATTTTTAAAAACTCTAGAGCATTTTGGTCTGAGGGGGGAAGCTGTTTTGATAAAAACGTCATAACTTTTACAAACAACATTTGATTGAGGTGATTCAAGTCTCCATTTAAAGTTAAGAGATAGATCTACAACTTTTTAGGTGGAGCCAAATCAAAATTCTTCCATTATCAAGGTGAAAATTCAATAGAAAATTCAGAGTGAAGATAGTTCAACATAGCCCTTCTTGCCATGCCTTTTCCCTGATGTCCTTGTACCTGAAATTAGGGAGCACACTCCTAAAAATTCCTAAAATGCATGATGTTATCCTAAAACCACCTAATTGAAACAAAATCCTAAAGTGAACTAAAATGAAAACAAAACTATATGAAAATGCAATGGTTAGTTCCTAAACTGTTTGCAAAACTCAAGCAAAAATACCTCAAATTGAAGAGTTATCAAACACGTGTTTAGCTGGTTTGACATTTTACACTTATAAATTTTGTCTATACCCTATAATATTACATAAACAATATGCTACATGCATCGTAATCTTTCCTCATGAAATGACAAATTTCCATTTTTCCTATTCTTTTTTTTTACCTACATCATAAATATTTTCTCTTAAAATGAAAAGTTTATTTTTCTTGTTATTTTCTACCTATGGGCCTTATATAGTCGTTGCTTCTTTTATATATATATAAGCAACATGACATAACTGCATAAAGCACCACTAAGAAATGAAAAAAAAAATTGAAAAAAATGGAAGACAAACGTGACACACATGGATTCCTTTGTTTTAAAATTAATACATTGCTTAAGAACCCCGATATAAGTCTGAGTTTGTACCAAGTGTTGAGAACTAAGTGGGTAATTGTGTATGAGGAATATCTCATTTCCGTGTCTGAGTGAGGGGCTAGAGAAAAATAATTGTGAGATACACTACTTGTGAGAATTTTGAATTCGGAACGAAGAACGATATTTCACATGAGTTATCGAGGAATGATGTGAGAGTTTCGACGACTTCAAGGAAGATCAGTTTCAGAAATATTTTGAGAAAAATATTCATGAACTCATGAAATCCGTTTTATTTATGTAATGAGCTAAAAACCGAGGGTCCGAAGCTCTAACTGTCTAAGGAGGGAGAGATGTTCACCTTCCCTAAAAGGCTCATAGAGGCCTCAACCCACTAAGGAGTAAGAGAAGATCTCCTCACATGTTTGCATTGGCCCAAAGAGAGAGAGAGAGCTTCATGACGCCTAGAGGGTAGAAGGTTGCTGGCCCAAGACTCCAGGTTCAGTTCGGTTCGACCCAACAAAGCTAAAACAAGGTAGTCGTGACTTCTCCTTTCCCAATGCACAACCAACTCCTAGATAAGCGAGGAAAGATAAGTCGGGGAAGCTATTATGCAAATTCCCTTCGCTCTATCTCTATCGAAACATCCTAGCTCATTTATAAAATCACATGACCTTTGGTTTCCGTGTATCACTCATTCCCTCTCTATAGAACTCACCTAATACTTTTGCTTACTTGAACGTTAGAGTGCCTTTGTAGGTACACCCCACCGCCGCACTCTTTCTAAGTGAGGAACTTGTTTGGAGTCCAAGAGGAGCCCATTTAGAGCTTCTGTCCAAGAATAACCTGCTTGGAGCTTCCATCAAGGTGCCTTCCTCACCCTCTACTCGTGTTTAGGTAACTTCGTTTCCTATACAAATTACCAGCAAACAATTTACACGTGGGACCATTTGATAGTACATAATGCATTGCATGTGTTGCATGATGAATATTATGATTTTTGAAGATTATTATCATGATGATAAAATGAATGTATAAGTTTTGACTGGGAGTATTAGATTAAAAACTATACATTGACAACAACCTATGTCGACCCTAGTACCTTGTGGACATACCGTGAGACTTGAACATATAGCATACCATGATGCTCGAGCAGAAAACATATAGTGAGGCTCGAATAATACTCTGAGATAGAAATCTCCCTAGATATTCAGAAGTTTTGAAATAATAATCATCATCATCAGTATCAAAGATGTTATTTCACTTGACGTGGCATTCAAAATAATTTTTCCTTGTGAACGAATGCCGATGAAAATGCACTCCAAATGAAGGTCTTACATGTCCCACCATATCCATAGAAGAAGTAGAAACCACCAGAATCATTTAAGACATAATTGACAATCTCATCTTATACCTTTTTTTTTGCTTATTTGTCATAGATGTCATCAAATTATTGTGATTCGCTGCTAACTCGGATCAATCATAAGCAAGCTCACTAAGATCAATCTTTTTTCGTAGAGGTTCACATCATATTCTAGTGATGGCATTCCATTAAATTCCTTGAGGAACCTGTCATTTAACTGGAACAACTTGTGAATTTCAATTAGGCATAAATTCTTCAATTCTAAATCACTCATTGTAAGTCTTATTTACAATAAAATTTTATTGTTAAATGCACAAAATTTATTCGGTTCAAACTAAACATGTATGTAATAGGGTATAAGATTAAATATGTACCTTTGTTCCTATGTACATTAATCCTTCTTTGATGAAAAATTCCATCTGATAATAATTGTCAAGTCTAATTCCAAATCAAATCAGGCTTACTCATTAAATTTGAAACAAATCACATGACAAAAAGTTTCCTCGACTGTTGTCAAGAAGGTAGCTCATTCAGGTTTCTTTTAAGCAAATTTATTCATTGTTAATTTTTCATTATATTTTTATACCAACTCTAAAAATGCTCGGTCACCATCTAGCTATGTTATAGGTACAAGGGATTTCTTTTAAACATATAACATGTAATTTTATTCATAATTAATTTGTCAAAATTTATGATGATTTGTACACAGAAATAATTATTCACTTTAATTGCGTTGGTTGCAGCTCAAATTTGTGAGAGGAATTAATTGATATTAATTGATTCAATTGGAGGATTGCTCCTAGTAGCTTTTAATAGCCTCACATTAGTTTTAAATTTTAAAGTTCACGTTTGTATACTATATTGATATTGATTGATGTTATATATTGATATTATTCAAATATCACTTTTCTTCTTTAATTAATAATGAATTTAAACGTTAGTTTAATGTGTATATAATATAATTTATAATATAGCCATACATTGGATAGCGGAAAATTTAATTCGTGTTTTTCAAAAATTTATTAGGTAACATATGTCCATCACAAATTGATGCGTTTGAAAAAGAAAAAAAATTTACTTTTTTTACCTTTTTTTTGCCAAAACCTATAATTACATCTGACAAGTTAGGAATGAATGAATTTTCGAGCAGCATCTTATTTTAATCTTGCGAGAAAATCAATGTGGCTTTGTCTAGTGAGTATCATTGCATGAGAGTCTCCATTGTGTTTGCCAAAAAATTGGTTCTTCACTTTGAAGTTGTGCACATTGCCTAGGAACACACCACATGAATAAGTCAAACTAAATGTTGATGGGTTTGTTTATAATTCTAATAATGGAGCTATTTGTAGTGAGATCATTAGGGATCATGATTGCAATTTTCTATCAGCTTTTAGTTGTAACATTGGGTCTTGCTCTGGGGTGCCTTTGTTGGCATTTCTTGGACAGTCCAATTGAGTTTTCAACAAGTGATATTTGAGATGGACTCAAAATGTGCATTTGGTTTTATCCAAAATCTCTCAGATTTCAGACATCCTTGTTCTCCTTTAGTGAAGGTGATAACTAATTTAATAGAGTTAAATTGGATGGTTCAAATGAATCACGTCTACAAAAAAGCTAATTCTTGTGCAGATATTCTAATTAAGTATGGACATAGTTTTAAAGATTTTCATTCTCACGACTCCATTCCTAATTTTTTGTCTCTAGTAATTTTACCCAGTGTAATGGGGTTGTAGTCTCCTACTTTTGATTAGGCGTTTCCGCGTGTTGTTTATAAATAAAAAAAAAATTGATTTATATCATAAATAAAATTAAATAAAAATATGGGCTGGCTGTAAAATCATGCTTAGTTGTGATGATAGACCCATGTAATATGCAGGTGGGGTTACTTTTTTTTGTCTTCTCTACACGTGCGTTTGAACATCTCCTGTATTATTATTTCCATTCTGAACAACCACATGTGCTGTTTGCCCATAGCATAAATTACATAAATAGGTATGCTTCAATGCTGAGCTGTTCTGGATCAAAAGTAGCCCTCTCTTGGAAATTGGAATAACCAATCAACAATTTTAACAAAATATTTACGTGACTATCCATTATCTATATTAATTAAAAAAATAGAATTTCTTTTTATCACTGAATTTGGAGAAATTTAGTTGGTTTAAATTATTTTCACTAAATTTTACTAATTTTTTAATTTAAATTTAAAGTTTTATTAAATTTATTCTATTTAACCTCACTAAATCTTTTTTAATCTAAAATTAACAATTTTTTTACTTTTAATATTTAAAAATATAAAAAATTAAATTAAATAATTTATATAAAAATATAAGATCAAAAAATTTAAATAATTTATATGCATAACACAGGTAATAAACTAGTTCCACTAAAGTTAGACCATATTTTGAGATTTTGTTTATAGATATACTTAGACTCACGAAGATGTCCTCACATTAATAATAGAATTAATATTTAATTTGGTTCTGAAAAATATTTTGGTGTTAACTTTGGTTTCTAAAATTTTTTTTAGGGTCAATTTAATTCCTAAATTTTTTTACGTTTCTCCTAGTAGTCTATAAAAAAATTAATAGAATGACTAAATTGACTAAAAAAAACATTTAGAGACTAAGTTGACGTTTCAATTTTTTTAGGAGCCAAACTGATATCGAGACATTTTGTAAAGATCAAATTAAATATTAATTCTTAATAACATATAATCCTTGTAGAGTGACCACCGTAGATATGATAAGTCAAAGAATATAATGACAATTGAGAAGGTTTAATGGACTTGTATAGTACGTTACATTTTTGAGTTTTTTTTTTATAAGTTCGGGTCAAATTTCATTTAAAAAAGAAAATAGCCAAAGATATTATTACAGCGACCTCCAAATTATTGAGTATCAAACAACTTGGTAAAGTGGAGAAAAACTTTGTTAAAAATCTCTAAAAAGATTTAGTGGAATAAACCCAATAAATTATATTTTTGAGTAGTGAGATCTTCCCACTATTATAAGTTCATTTTGTTAGCTTGAAGAAATATGTAATAGTAATTCTTTTGTTAACTTTTTTTTTTGGTAGAATAAAATTGACGAAACTATTTATTGAAAACAAAAAGTTAGTGACATTTTCAAGGTTACTTTTATCAAAAAAAATATTGAGCCGATCATGAAAATATTAGTTACATTTAATAATCATTCCAAGATAAATATATATATTAATTAGTTACATTTAATAAGCATCCCAAGATTAAAAAAAAATACAGAGAGAAAAATATGAAAATATAAAACTTAAAAAAAGTTTTGTCTCATAATAATTTTTAATTTATATACATCTATAAACATTTCTGCTGTATTTTCATTCCGGACGATTGGTAAACGCTAGTGTAGATGAACTATTTAAATTTTCTTGTTTCTATTTTGGAGATAGATTGATCTTGATTTCTGAGTTCAAAACCAACTAAAATGTTAAGTTTGACTCCCTTTTAGGTAAATCTTCGCATTATCCTTGCTACCCAAGTTGGACTTACTTTGTGGACACAAGAAAAATCGAGAGAAAACTATTACAAATTACTTTGGACTGGATGAAAATCAGGATCAATTAAGATCCACTTCAAATTGTGCAGTGCAGAGTGCTTAATGGACACATGACTCAGGTTCTCCAAATTATCATTCTGAGTTCATCCCAATTTCTCATGAATCAAATTCATGTAACTTTAATTCTTACGCTAAGCTGAAATACAGTAAGCGGAAAACTAAGGATTGATACAAGGGTTTTCAAATTCAACTCCACCATAGGTTCATAACTTGATCATAAATTAACGGCAGAAAAGAAAAATTCTTAACGCAGTTTTATTATAATTGAGCACTCACTCCCACCACACGAATGATTCTGCATGTGATAATGTTATAGCTGCATAGCACCTTGAGCCGCACCCCAAATCCGTAGACGTTAATTAACAACTATATAATATATTTGAAATCATATACACCATTCTACAAGAGAGGGGGAAAAAAAAAGGAATAGCGGCAACAGATCTTTCCAAGGCTGAAAAACTAAAACATGAAGAAAACTATGAAGCGATTTAATTAAAAAAAGAAAAAAAAATTGGGGAAATGCCCAAAAAGCATAAAAAATAGAAACATACTGGGTCTACATGATTATGTATTAATAATCATAATCCCCTGTACGAAAAAATGAGATTAGAACCTTTCCCCAAATTTAAAAAAAAAAAACAGAAAATATCATACACCGTTAGATCTTCATTCTCACTAATTACCAACCATTAGATCAATCCTAAATAACAACTTCCTTTCATTTCTTAAATTTTCTTTTCCATCTATCTATCTACACGGGGACGAACGGAGGCACCACCGGCGCCGGCTCGTAGCAGAACGGAGCCGCCGGGTGCTGCCACTTCTTGAAAGCCACCGCCGTCTTCTCCGCCGGCGCATCGCCGGCGCCGTGGTGGCGCTGCGTCTGATCTTGCGGCTTCAGATCCATCGGCGGCGGCGACGACGCGAGCGGCGACAGGAGAGGGATAGCGACGTTCCAATCGACGGCGCGGTTTATCTGGATCGACGACGGTGCACGCCTCTGCAGCCGGCTCGGTTGATTGTGGTTGCGAGAGGCGGCGGCGGTGGAGCTAGGTTTTCTGCGTAGATCTGACATGGTGAAAATTCCGGCGAAGAGGTAGATTAGTTAGTGAGAGAGAGAGAGAGAGAGAAGGGGAAATGGAAGATAAATGGGAGGGTTAGTGCGTGTGCGTGTGTGTATATATATATATATATATATATTTAAATAAATGGGGGGAGGTGGAGCGTGAGGTGCACACGTTTGGATCTGAAAGGTGAAAGCGTTGGTCAAAGTGGGTTTTGGCTTGGGCTGCTCTGGACACAGCTCGGCTTCACTCATAAGCTCTAAACGGTTCATTTTTAGTATGTTTATAACTTCTATATCCATCATCGTTTTTAGATGTTCCATTGAGATTTCAGATTATATGTTGATGTTGACTGTAGCCGACTATTTTTAGGAATTTATAAAATTAATAGTTACTGTAATTTATTGAGGACCGTTATAATTATGACATTTTTTTGACTATTTTTTTTTAGTAATGTTTAAGAAATCTAACAAATTAAACTATTCATTTCTATCGATGATACTTTAGCATTTACGAAGAAAAATATTAAGAGCATGTCTAATGAAAAAAACCAATTTTGATCTCTCTTTGGGCCAAAATATCTCTCTTCTCTTCTATGGGGTCAATCTTAATCCTTATTATGATTTCTCAACAATAAAATATAATATTTATATGATTATAAAAATGGATGCATTCTTTTTTTAATAAAAAAAATTCAATTCATGCCATGTGTTACTGCTCTATTGGCTTGAGAAGAGTCTCCATGCCGAGGGACTTTGCCTCTCTTTAGACTTGAGCTCGGTCTTTTGGTCCTTTTTCCATTGTAGAGATCCTTGTCCCTCTATATTTTGTCAAAATAGGGACTGAAATTTTAATCCATTGGACATACTTTAAGTATAGAGATTTCTCAAATATTTTTTGTTCTTCAATATTTGAACTTTGCTCTTTTTGTTGAAAGTGCAATTCATTTATCACGATCCATTATGAAAATAAAACCCCGTCTGAGTTAATTTTTTTTTTCCATTCATAAAGATTGAGCCAAACAACTTGAATCGATCAAGTGTTAATGAAAGAATATGCATTTTAGAGTATATAAATTCAGTAAATCTTTAAATTTGTTTTAAATTCGTTTCAAAGGTCAATAATATTGATCAAATTTGTTCATGAAGTTGTCCAAATTCAATCAAATTAGTCCTTTTTGTGTCGGTCAAATTAATCGATCTTAGAGACTAATTTGATCAATTTTTTATAATTTAGAAATGAACTTCATTGACACTCCTAATCTTAGAATGAAATTGAAGGTTAATTCAACATGTGCTTATGAGATTGTTTTCAATAGGAGTGACAATGGGTATCCATAGAGCCGGACGGATACATATTCCCATTACCCATATCTAGTTTAGTATTTTGTTATCCATATTGTATCTGTATTAATTACAGGTATCTATTACTTGTTATCGGTAGATATTTGAATCTCTGTAGATACTTGCCATTTTTAAATTAAAAAAAAACTCATTATTACCAATTGTAATATATTAAGAATCTACTAGTTTATACTACTTACACATCACAATTCAAATTATTTAAATGCATAAAAAAATTCAATAATTTTTTTTCATAATAATTTGTTTTTGGTCATTTATACATATTTTAAAGTGGAGGAATAAGATTTGTATATTTTATTTGTTGTTTAATTTGATTTCGATAAAAGCACATGGAGGAAGCCAAAGGCAAAGGCAAAGGGAAAGCCAAGCCAAGCCGAATGGTTGCTGCAACAGTATGCAACTATTTTGTATTAGTGACCGAAAGGCAGCAAAAGAGGATGACAGTCAAAGAGAACAGGCACACAACACAGAATAAGAATAGTAGCATCATAAGATTGATTGTAATCTTAGATAGATAGAGAGAGGAACATGATAATGCGTTCTCCGTTTGTTTGTTTGTTTGACGTTTTTCTATTATCATCACGTCACGATCCCACTGGCCATGGTTCACTGGGTCCCTTACTCCCTATGTCATATCACAACCACAAACCAAACCACCCACTCTTTTCCTCAATTCTTTTGTTTAACAAAAATCTTTTAGGTTTTTTTACCTATATATGGCCCCTTTCACTTTTATTTGCCAAAATGTTTTACATTCACCAATTACCAATTAATTATCAACCGCACACCACGTTTAATACTCTATTTCTCTCCTCTATCTTACTCTCCTCCACGCTCTTTTTTTCTCTTTTCTCCTTCTTTATTTTTTTGTTCTCTTCTCCCCTCCTCTTCATTTATTTTGTTTTGTTCAATTTTTTATTTATTTTTTAAGATGTTATACATTTCAAAGTTTTCGTTTTGATTTTATAGTACTTTTTATTTTGGAATATTTAAAATATGGTGTATTTTTTAATAAATTTTTAAAAAAATTTATTCAAAAATTTGTGTATGTAAATACAAAAGTTCACACAAGACGCTATAAATCACATAATTTTTGTTTTTATTCCCATCATATTTTTTATTTTTGGGTGTTCAAAATTTTTTATATTTTTCTAAAAAAATTATGTATTCTTATTTAAAAATTTGTGCATGTGAATATCAAAATTTTCTTTTCTTTTTTTTCATTTTTATTTTTATTTTTGCCTTATTTTTTGTTTTTGCTGGTTAAAAAGTTTGTGTAAACAAAAAAGTTTGTGCATTTATTCTAAAATGTTTGTATAGAATAGAAACTGAGGAACAAGAGAGAGAGTGTGAGAATTACTTTATCCAATTTTATTTGGTTTCTATATATTAAAGTTTGTGCAAACGTGTATAAAAAATTGTGTACGCGATCGTCACTGTGTATAACGTACGCATGTATACGGTGAACGCAATTTTAGTGTACTCCTAGCCTGTGTATATAGTGTATAAAATATGGTACTATACAAATTGTAATCACGAGATGTGACATTATGGCAGCTTATATTATCTCTTAATCTTATGACATAGATTTAAATTAATCCTTGCATACAAATAGAAGAACATTTTTGTGGCCAGAGTTAGTTATAAATATCTTGGGTTCAAAAAAATAATAATTATGCAAGTTATTTTAATTCTCGTCATTTTGATATATATATATATATATATATAATTTTGGTTCTTAAATTTTAGACCTTAAAGCCATTATGATTGGTTTAGTAGTGAGAAATTTAGGTACTATGCATGAAGTCTTAGGTTCAAATCTCAATTGCTATCAATTTAGTTTATGAAGTACTTACCAAAAAAGAATTTTAGACCTTATCAATTCAATATTTATTGATTTGTTTTTAATCCTAACGATAGGAAAAATTCGTACTTAGTCACAAAACCAACGCTTCATATTTGAACACGCATAGTAAGAGTAAATTTCATCAAATGAAACCCAAACATACTTGGTGGTCAAATATGATGTGCTCCTCTTGTGACCAAACAAAAATTTCTCATGATAATAGTTGTCTGAGAGGTCTCCTTTAACTATGCATTGGACAATAACTGAATCATCGGCCCTTAATATTTTCTCTTTGACACCTTTTAATGCTTTTCATTTGAGACATTTTCATTGCTTTAGCATATTTATGTGGTTAGTGCTTTTGACCTATCCGAGAATCTTCCGCTTAATTTATGATTTGGTATTTAGGATTGCCTTATATATATTTTTAATGATGAATAAATACACATTATCTATTTTAGGTTAAATTTTTTTTTAAGAATATTACTAATGTCAATAATAACATTTAATTTTTTTCATTCTTTAGTAACATTTTTTAAATGTAATTAAATTTCAGTTATCTAGTGGTGATGGCAGAAAATTAATTATATCAAATATAAAAAATAATGAAAAAAATATTTAGAAGCCTAATAATATTTATTATTTTCAACCACAGTTATTTTGAAATATTTTATATCATTTTGAAATATTTTATATTTATACTATTTGGTATATGAAACTAACACAATTTTTTGTTGGTAAAGGTTATAACAATTTGGGTTAAATATGCTTTTATTTCTGGTAAAATTAAAATTTTGTGTTTAGTCCCTGAAAATTTTTTCGTTAAGAATTAGTCCCTAAATGTTTTTTGGTAAGTTATAATCCTGAGGAGATGTTAAATGTGTCACGTGACATCATTAAATATGTCACGTGATATATTTAACGGTCACGTCAGTATTTAACGTCTCCTTCTAACTTAAGATTAATTCCTAGCAAAAATATTTTTGGATACCAAACACAATTTTTAATTTTACAAGAATAACAACATATTTAACCCTAAAAATTTATATTGACATAAATTTAGCTGGATTAAAAACTTGTAATCACTGCATCACTGTAGTCACCCTTTTGCATTAACTTCAACCCACGTCTAATTGGGTTTGGACTTCGGAGTATCATCGATCATATCTATTTCGCTAATTACAACAATATTGCTGGTCGTTCAAACTTTTTCCTTGATTTGTTCATTCAAAATTTTCTAATACTTCAGTAAAATTGATATTTTATAAAAATAATTAAATGAGGTATTGTAAATCTCTATAAGGTCTATGCATTTAGTACTCCTCATCATACGTACTCATAAATAATTTAATTTGAGTTTACGTACGTCGTCCAACTTGATTATGAGCTAATTCATAAACTATGGTCATTTTAACTACGGATGAGGTGAAATGGCAGGGTGAGCCTTTTTCTTTAATTGAGTATCTAGGATTCAATCCTCACCTTAACCATATAAAATAACTTTAAAATTTATGATCAATGTTAATTGCCTTAAATAGATTTATAGTATGTGAAAAGATCAATTATTATTATGGTTGTGATTATGTAACATTACTAGAGGGAAAACTTGGAAGAGAAGAAAAAGAAGCAACAAAACAGAAAATGTATAACAAACAAAAAGGAGAGTTAGTTGCACAACAAGGACATGTGGTAGGAGCACCGAGAATGGTGGACGTGCGAAGGAGTGGAAGAGTGAGGAAACCAAATGTTAAATGGGAAGGGCAATGAGTAATGTGAGTAATCTCTCTCCCTTCGTTTAGATTTTCCCTTGCTCATCACTTCTATAGCTCACACACCTTCCTGTAGGTGAGAGTTGCCGACCACAACCACCACCGGAGTACAACCGAGCTTAGCAGTCTTTTATCCCCCTCAGGTGAGCTTTGGTGATCAGGATCCATAGATACTTGTGCTTGTTGCTGAAGGATCCCCCTGTTTTCCGTGCTAAGTTCATTTCCTCTGTTTTCCTCTTTATACTTGTACTGTTCCATTAATTTGGTACTGTTGTGGTACTCAACTGTTATAGTGGAAGCTACTTTGAGTTTTCCTTCACTGTCCTTAGTAACTACATGTTACAGATTATCTTGAAAGACCAAAAACAAATTATGCTCATTTTACAATTTTAACATCTATAGTTTTTAGATAACAACACTTAACATAAATTATGACAGTCACTAAAAGTGAAAATTTTCACTCTTTAACATTTTAAAATTGGTTCAAGGTTTTTTTTAACCAAAGATAGATTTCATTTATTTCAAAGAGAAATAAGAACAAAGTGTCCAATGGAAAAGCAATAAGAAAATGGGCATATCCCAAATTGAGCCAACAAACATAATGTCTGAAAGGAAACTAATGTAAGGAAATCGTGTGAATGGTTGGGCACTTGAACTCTGTGCTCTATCTCATTGCTGCTGCATATATTTTATGGGGGGATAATTCCTTGTCTTCAAATACCTTCCCATTCCTCGCTAGCCAAATCCACCATAGGATGAAAGCTATCTCAGCCACCTTCGTCTTTTTCTCAGCTGGGCAACGATCATTGTCCACCAAGTCTAGAATGGTCGTTCTTCGAGGCAATCTTCTTGGCCCAGGTTGTGGTGGTTCCAAATTGGCATGAAATGACTACAGGATATGAAACAATGGTGTACACCATGGGCACCTGTCAAGAACCGATGGGATACGTTGTTGGAGTTTCTTCCGAACCAGCACACCTTCATGAGTTAGTTTCCAGATGAACGTTATGATTTTTGTGGACACATGCAAGGACCATATCAAATTCCACAGCTCCTTGTTAGCATAGTGGCTTGGGTCCGAGTCGATAACCTAAGGACATGGTATAGTTTCACCTTGCCCACCATCTCAGCCATTGTTTCCGTGAAATGAAATGGGCTCGGATGAGGGTTGTTTTCCAAGTGCCATCATCATTGAGCAGCTATCGGACCTAGCTCAAGTTGAGATTCATGTTATCCTCCCTTATCACCTTAAACGAGTAAGCATTTTATACCCATGGGTCTTAAAAAATTTATACACTTGAGTCTTCTCCAAGTTTTCATTTTGAACCTTTTTCAACCAGTTTCCTTCCTTCTAGCAAACTTCTCCATGCCCAGAATGGGTTAATTCCTGGTTGTGCATTTAGATAGGATCCATACTTGAAGTATTTGCTTTTAAACACTTTTGAGAAAAGTGAATTGGTCTTTTTCATTAGCCTCCAACCCTGTTTTCCTAGCATCGTGAGATTGAAACTTATGAGATCCTTGAAGTCCATTTCGCCTTCTTTTTTTGCCCTGCATAGAGTTTTCCATCCTATCCATGCCATCTTTCTTTCATTCCCCCGTTGGCCCCACCAGAAATTGACCATGAGTCTGTGCAATTTGTCTAACAGGGTTTTAGAGAGCCCAGGGAGTATATGGGAAAGGTAGTCCTAATGGCCTTGAGAGGTAATTTCTCTTCCAATGGCTGAGTTTCTTTGCCAGCTTGTCTTTTATAAAATTGAATGTTGATTTCTTGGATCGGTGTACAAGTATTGGTAAACTGAGGTATTTGTTCTGAGTTCCAATGTGAGTGACCTACCTGGAGGATACTTGCTAGATCTTCTCTTGTTTGTTGGGTCAAATATTTTTGCTGAAAAACATGGTTGATTTGTCAAAGTTCACCACCTGACCACTTGCCTCCCTGTAAGTATTAAGAACTTGCTTTATTTTCTCACATTGTTGAACATTTGCCCTGCTAAAGAGAATTGAGTCATCTATCTGCAAATAATGGATGGTTAATAGATGGGCTTATATTGCTAACTTTCAATCCCTGCAAGAGATTATTCCGTTCAGTTGAGTGTAGCAAGAAAGATAATCCTTTAGCACAAAATAAGAAAAGATAAGGAGACAGAGGATCTCCTTGTCGGAGTCCTCTGCTTTGTTTAAAGAAAACCATATGGCTGACCCTCCACTACAACTGAAAATGAGACACTAGTCACACATTCTTTTACCCATTCTATCCCCATTTGCTTTCAAACCCAAGCTTTCTCATTACAAACCACTCAAAACTCCATTCCACTCTGTCATAGGCTTTGCTCATATCAAGCTTGAGGGCAAGTTTTGAGGCCCCATGTTTCTTGTTCTTGAGGTAGTGCATACACTCATGGGCGACCAAAATGTTATCACTTATTAGTCTACCTTGAATGAAAGCACTCTGGTTTGCTCTTATCAACTTATTCATAAATTTCTACATCCTATGTACTAAGATTTTGGATAAAATCTTATAAAATATAGAACATAAGTTGATTGGCTTTACTTGGGACATTAATGTTGCATTCTTTACTTTTGTAATCAAACAGATGTGTGCGTGGTTTGAAAAAGCTTTTGACAGCTCTAACCACATCTGATTTGATTATGTCCGAGAAGTTCTGATAGAATTTTGCTGTGAATCCATCATCTCCTGGTGCACTGGATGGATCTATGCAGAAGACAACTCTTTTCACTTCGGTTTCTGAAGCTGGCCTGGTAAGGTTCCTGTTCGTTGCATTTCTTACTCGACTTGCCATTCCTTCAAACTGAACTTCTGGGTTAGAAGATGCAATCAGCTCTTCGAAATACTCATGGGCTTTTTGCGAAATGTTCTCCGCCCCTGATACCCCTTCCCCATTTGCTTCATCTATCCTCCATATTTTATTGTGCCTATTTCTGATTAAAATTTGGAGTGGAGGAATTTTGTATTTTGATCTCCCCATTTTTAGCCAATTGATGCGAGCTTTTTACTTCCAAAACCTCTCTTCTTTCTCATAGGCCTCTGTTAGCTCTGTTTCCAAAGCTTTGATTACTGCTAGTGTTGCTTCACTATTTCTTGTTTTGATGTCTCTAATTTTTCTTTGTGTAACTTATAAGGGTTTAACTAAAAAGTCCAATAAACACTTCAATGTATTAAACATTTCAAGTTCTTATTTTTTAATAAAATATTATTATTTTAGGTTTCTTACAAATATTCTTTTAAGGTATTTGATAGAACAATTCAAGTTATAATAGTATATTCTTTTTTTGGTTAATTGTTGAACCCTATCTTATTTAAAGGATTTAAAAACATTTTTGAGATGTTGAAAACTGTTACGAAGTGAAACACCGGCTTTTGACCTATAAAATTATGGTGTCACCGTCACCATCACATTCATTGTCAAGATTTTAATTGCAAACCTAACAATCGAATCCAATGGTCACAAATCACTTTGAATCCCACGGCCCGCGTCTACATTACGTGGTCAATTCTAAGGCCATAAGCAACTAAGAACAACTTCCATGTGTCGCCATGATATTGGAACATGTAATTCAACACTAAAACCAACGATATGCATATGTTGTTCTGACCGGTGAGGGTGTCTCTGTCAATATCCAAATCTGTTGGCCAACTTGGCCTGTTGGTTAATGGTCATGGACACTAATGTCATTTCACAATTTAATCCGTGAAATACTTCACTGTTGGGTTGGGCTTCTTAGATCAAACAGAAGTTAGCCCATTGTTTTTTTTCGGTTAAAAGAAAATCTACCACAAGAATAGTAGGGGTGTATGTCACACAATTCAATTCAAATATTTTGGGAGCGAGTTAGGTTGTGTGATTTTGAATGGGGTGATTTGCCTTAACTCGATTTGTTAGATTGTTAGGCGAGTTGATGGGTGATTAATGTGTGTTTTTTTTAAAAGATTTTTGGGTCATTGTTTAGAGTATTTTGGGCCTTTGATTTTGGACATTTGAGAGGTTCTTTAAATTTTTTGTTGGGGAACTTTGGCTATTGATTTGGGTAGAGGTTTTTTTTTTTGGGTCAAGGATGTGAGGCATTTAGCTAGGCTAGGTAGCTTTAGGTAAAACAAAAAAGTAGGCTTAGGTCGGATGGGCAGGTCGATTCAATTTCAAAATCCAGTAACCTACCACCTCACCGATGAAGCATCGAGCAACTCAGTTCCCACCCAAGACCCAACCTGACCAACTTCGAGTCGAGTGGGTTTGGAGGATTAGACGGGTCGGTTAACCCGATGTATACCCCTATACAAGAGAATGATTTTTATGCTTGACTTGAGTGCTATATGTACTCAAGTAAGGCCCGAGTTATATTATTTGTACTCATTATGTATCAAACACTATGCTAACCCACACTTCATTTATCATTGGATGAAATTTTGATTGAGCCCATACTCTATTGAGATATCATACAATGATCAATATGATGAGTCGACATGGTGTGGTGTCCCAAGTAAAATGAGCACACTTCATATTTTTGTACCAACAAGAGCTAGGAGCAATGGCAAGTGAGGTGGCATCACTAGGAAGAGGACTAAAGTTTAAATCTTTCCTCAATACATGAAATAGAACAATTGTATTATTTGCACTCATTTTAATATGAGACAATGTGTTGCCACACATTTAGCCATTATTGGATGAGCTTTTAGTGGACCCACATCTCAAGGAGATCTCATCTAATGGTAGATGAGTGTGTGTCGGTACAATGTCCGATACTAAAATGAGTACAAATAACGTTTTTCAATAAAGAAACTGTTGGATTTTGAGTATGAGTGTATAAAAGTCTCACCTAAAAGTCTCACATTGATTAGATGTAGACTAAGTGTATAAAAGTCTCACATTGGTTAAAGATAGATTAAGTGGAGAGCATATAAGTGGAAGGACCCATCAACTCATCGCTTAAGGTTTTGGTTCAAGATGTGACGCCCGACTCTTGGGTGATTTCTCACTTAGCTCATCGGTGTTGATCCTAAAGAACATGTGCACCTTCCCACTTTATACCCTTTAACCCTAAACATGATCAATGTGATAAAAATGCCTTTCTTTTTTCTTTTTCCCCAGAAAAAGTAAACTAACAAATTAAAGACTTAGAATGTGTTAGTGAGTTGGGTTTAGGGGGGAAGGCAATATTTTGGAGACCACTACTATAAAATCGTTGAAAACTGGTGGATTATCTGTCGGTAAAGACCTTTTTTGATAATGTTAATGTAGAAGTTCACTGTTATCGACAAATAATGTATCCTCCGTAATATCCGTCAGAATAATATAGTGTTAAGTGGTGCACACATATTACTATCGGATATATCCAATGATAATAATCAAATAATTTAAAAATACGAAAAACATTTTACCGGTGGATATATCTGCCGGTAACAGGTAATTTTTTAATAAATTTAGGGTTTAGAGTTTGGAAGTTTAGGTTTATTAAATTTCTTATTTATTTTCTTTAATAAACAATAATAACATAAACACACCACTAAAAGATTATGATACAATCAATGGGACTAACAAATTCATTTGAGAATTGTGTGTGCATATATACACACACCTAAACAAAATAGGTTTCCACATGTTAAGGTTTAGCTAAATTTTAGGGTTTATCATACAAATTAATTAATGACAACGACAAGTAAATTAATAATTGATTGTTGTGCATACTCATATCGATGATGCATGTTTGAAGACTAACATGTACATTAATTTATAATTATTGTAATATAATATATGGTTTTGCGGAATTATTAGTCTATGTGTGTAAGGATGATAAAAGTGCATATATAGACAATTTTAGACAATGTAGATGCATGTAATTGCTTATTAATATGACATTACTTTTTTTGATCGATGGGGGTTCATTTAATTATTCTAGGTATTTGTTTAATGTTAAGGTTTAGTTCTTACTGGTGAATTTGTAAAATAGCGACAAATTTATCCGTTGATATTCAATTTTCATTGAGTGAGAGATTTCTTGCCCAAATAAAATGATGTGTTTCATTTTTTGGGGCTATTGGCAGATTTAGAAAGTTTACCAGCAGATTTATCCACCGATAATAGTCACCACATTCTTAAATACATGAATCTTTTCTTCTTCCTCATTCTTTCAATCTCACACTATCTCCTCTCCATTCTCTCCATCACCCACTCTCCTAACCTGCCGTCCCCACGCCTCTACTGTCTCATCCACCACCCACCGTCGCCACCATTCCCCCACGCCCCCATGCCCCACCACTGCAATTCCACCATACTCTACCATTGTCTCCATCACCACACCATGACCCACAACTGTTATGCCCCACTATCATCAATTCCACCATACCCCTACACCATTGCCACTGTCGTCGTCGTTGCCATTGTCGTTGGTCCTACCACAAGTCGCCACGCCCCTTCCGCTGTCGTCGCCATTGCCGCCACGTTCCTGCCACCGTCAAACGCCCTATCCACCAACACAATCATTGTTAGTATTTTTCTTGTCTTTTTATTTGATTTGATTTTGAATGGACTAAATTGATTGTTTTTTGAGAATATTATTTTGTTATTGTGGTTTTTTATCTATGATTTATGAGTATGTTCGTAATTCATTTTAGCATATTTTAAGGTTAGGATTTGTGTTAGGTTTATGTTAACTCGAGTATATTTAGGATGTGTGTTATGTTTAGGTTAACTTGAGTACATTTAAGATTTGTGTTAGGTTTTAGAATTTGAGTATATTTAAGAGTATGTTCATAACTTGAGCATTAATATTTTATTAACTTGTATATTTACGTTTTGTTTAAGGATATGACAAACAAAAATGGGTCTCCAAGTGGAACTCCACCTCCACATTTAGAGGCACCTAGCTCACCATCATGGCCACTATTTGTGGATGATCTCGAATGCCGAATTGCTCTCCTTGAAAGAATTTATGCTCTAAATGTGCAGAGGCAATCGTTCTCTGCTAGCAGGTGGTCTGCCATCATCAAATTAGGTTTTAGTAGTTCTAACGTTCTACCATGGATTTTTCATTAGACAACTACCCATTGCCAGAGATGATCCAGTCTACAACGGTAGAGAGTCCTCTACTAGCAGATGACGAAGTCTCTAGCAATAATAATGTAATGTCTATTGTAAGATCAAATTAGGTTTTATTTACTAGTTGTAGTTGGAGGGTAGAGAATTCGTTGCCAGCATTAGACACTAGTAGATGACCAAGTCTCTAATGATAATGTTAAGATCAAATTATTTACTAGTTGTAGGATAGAGAATAATGTAAGGTTTTATGATTTTTACAATAAAGAATATGCTATGTATTTTGAATTAATGTACTTTGGTAATGTTTATTAATAATAATTTTATGTATTTTTTAGAATTTTAATTTATTATTTATTTTGTTGGGCTTTCCGACGGATATATTCGTCGACAACCATTTAGGAAGACATCATTTCTAATACGTGTTACCAGTAGATATGTACGTCGCTAATTATCACATATTTTTTATCCGTCGGTAAGTAGTTATCGATGACCTTACTACTAACGAATAACATCCAATGCAGAATTCACCAAAACTTTTAAAATCTGTCGATAATTAATACAAATCATACAAACCCCCGATAAATCTATAAGTAAAGTGATAAAATAAGAAACGTATCATTTATATTTTTGACCGTTGACAAAACTGTAACGGTTGTTTGAGCAAGGTGCAAAGCAAAGCATATTGAATTATCAAAGGGCGCCACCCATGATGTTACTTGATAGGAAAAGCAAAATAAAAAAGAATATATGAAAAATACTGTTTACATGCCGATTACCAACAAATGAAGCATCATTTGGTGATGGGTTTGAACAAACAAAGTCAACCTAGAACATTTTGACTAATACTATGAGGCCGGCTGCATGGAGTCCAGGTCTTGAGCAGGCGAAGAAGATTGTAAAAAGGACTCCATTCAGTAACAGTTAGTGATCGATCTAGACATTTCTAGATTATATGCATTATCAAACCTTGATGATTAACTTCTAACAGGAGCAGTTTGCTTTTGTCCAATATGATGAATTATTGTAATCATTGCTTCCTTCTCAACCGCACAATTCATGGATATTATTCATTATAAACAAAATTTAAAAAAATTAGACCAATACTAAATTAAAAAAAATATATCAATAAGTTTTACATAGTTGCTAACTAGATATTTTGACTTTGAATTTTCATTCAGTATAAGACATTATATATTTTTATTAAATAACTGAACTTTCATACCCATCTAGCTTAACGGAAGACTCTAGATTGTTGCCACTCATATAAGGTGTGAAGAGATGCGAGAATGTAATATTGTTGATCTTTCTGATGAATTATGACTTTTCTTGTTGACCCTCATTCTTGTCTCTATGAGCACTATTGTCTTCATGTTTCTGATGGCTTGTTACTTTTCTAAGCACAATTTCATTGATCTAAGTTCTTTAAGAATACTTCTTTCAAAGAATGTCATCTTTCTTTACCACAATCAGTTCATGACTTATAAAAACATAACTCAACAAACATATTAGTTCTTACAAATAGAATTCCGTAAGTACCAATTTGCTATCCATCAAAATTACAAATGTTTATCAAAACAAAATATTATGCAATTATAATTTCTATAAAATACGTTAGCATAGTACTTAGATCAAGTTATTTCCATCCATTACATTCATGGCTCAAATCGCACAATGACAAGTGGATATTATTCCTGAAACAAGTGTATACTTTTAATTTAATAATTCCAAAAAATTGTCTACTTGTTATTGGAGGTAATGAATAGAAAGAACTTGGGAGTTTTGTTGATACAAAAGTTGAAGTGAAGTGATAAATAGGTTTTGTTAAAATTAGATTTAAATGTCTTTTTACCACACCTTTTAGCAATTTCACACCACTAGGGGACTTTACCACATAAATTTAATAATGATGAAATAAACTTTTACCATGCATAGAAGGGTCGGCCAAGCGAGCCAACCCTTTGCGTTTCCACAAATTATGTCGGCCATATGTCTTGATAGCCATACAGGACTCACCCCTAGAGCGAGCCTGGCATACTTAGCCAACCGACCCTTTTAAATTTCAAAGTCCGATATCAACCAACATTTATACACAACACACACCCATGCTTCTACAAGACCTTTTCGATGTGGGGCTTATATAACACACTAGTTTTATCCACCCCCACAGAACCTCATAGTTTTTAATGAACAAAACTAATGATTATGTACACATAAAAGATGAAACAACCATTTTCCTAAGGAGATTTTGATTTAGTAGTAAATACATTTAAGTAACAAGGAATCATCAAGTATTTGTACTTGAGTTTAAAAGCAAAAGTAAGTGGTGAGGCTTTCAAGTTTCAAGAATTCATGTAGCACATGGCTTGAGCTTGTACATAATAAGAATCCTTGTACTTCCTGTTGCTTCCAACGTGAACCCCGTTCTGAATCCAGTCCACCCTATTTATCCAGGCATCCCTACCTAAATCAAGTACTCCAAGAATCTGCAAAGACATATATCAGCTATGTTAGTAATAATTTAGGATGTTATATTAATAAACACCAACCAACATATGTATGAACAAAGTGACAACACTTTCAAAAGTTTTTCTCAGCTTTTAAAATCTTAATTAAATATCTGGTCTAGCAAACAACAATGCTGTCATCCTAAGCTTCGTGATGCAGAATACTGCAATTGTGAAACTAGTCGGTTCTAAATGCCCTCAAGCTACAATTGAAATTCATCTGGGACACTAGATCTCAAATTGCACTAAATAATATTTTTTTTATTAAAAATAATGGTAATACACGTATGTAAAACAGCAAATAGCTATTGAAGCTTGTCTAAATTAATTAAAGGACAAAAGAAGCAAGAAAAATGTCCACCTATGAAATCGTTCAGCTTCACTAAACTCATTCATGTTTCCCTCTCAACCCCTAAGTACATCAATTTTTATGACTTTGAATGATGAATAATCAACCAAATCATTCATTTACATTAAAGATGTCATATGTTCCAGCAAGGTCTTATCATATGATCTCAACATTAACATCCAGATGGTGAGGAATATATATTTCTCAATCAGACCTGAAAGAGAAAAGCTGTGACAATTAAAGAAAAACTAACAGTGCAGTTTTTTAACTAATAAAGCCATTTAATAACCAACAAGAAATTCATAAAGAAGTGAAGTATAATGGTCAGGTCAACATACCGCCCCGCCTTTCCATGGCACAAATGTCGGATTTGTCCTTGATTGTAAAACCTAAGTGCCATTTCCAAAAAGATATCACCAAAAAAATCAACCATAACACGTAATTAACAAGTAAAAGCACAACAGACTAGACAGCTTTCTTATTACAGAGAAATCGGTGCCATAAATAAGAAAAGTAAACAACAGGAGCTCCATCATAAGAAACTTGCATTACTGAACCCAAGTATATATCTTTTGAATTCCTTTTCTTAAAGTGTTTTCTTCTGTAAAGTTGGAGAAGCTAATTCCACAGGGAACCTATAGATATCCAGTCCAATATTTCATATATATAACAACTGCATGTATATTTATGGGTGAGAGTGAACAATCTGCAAGCATCTATCATATGTATGAATAATTATGCCAACTAGCATGTGAAACTAACCTCCACAGTATCGATTGCTTCATTTGGAGGAATGGCATGTAAAACTCTGTGACATAAGAGGATGGCAGGATTGATCCATCAGCTTAATATCATATAATACTTAATAAAATAACTCATGACACTAGGATGTTCAGATTTGACATGAAAAAAAAGGAAAAAAGAAATACAATAACATTAAGCGGGATGAGGAAAAATGAAATAGCCTAAGAAAATGGCCACTGCTACCTCTACAGTTCTCTTAGAAAAAGAGCAAAAAATTAACATTAAACAGGATGAAGGAAAGATGAAATAGCTTGAGATAACCCCTCACTGGCTAGGCATTTTTTTTCCCCTTCAATTCAGTTATGAGACAATTCATGAATTATCATTCCAAATATCAGCATCACAACCTATCAGCTAAATATGCTTAGGTCAATCAAATTTGAGACAAACCTTTCTTCTACTGCAGCAACTAAACCACTTGTCAAAGCCACTCCGCCAGTCTGTTTGATTTAATGTGTCAATTCCTTACTACCGATGTGTAATATTAAGAACACAAATACACTGAGCTAAGAAGTTAAAAAAACTACCCACCAATTGTATGCTACAAAATAATTTCCTCTGGATATCTATGCGACCTGTGAATACAGCATCAAACAGTTAAACAAGGATTCAAATCTGTGCATATAAATGGAGACGAGGATAAAATAAAAATTACCAGTTGAAAGAATGCAGTTAGTAATAGCCTCTGCAAGGCCTACTTTTTCTTCTTTTTTTGGCTTAGCTGAGAAAACTGGATAGCTTTCCCACATGGGTAATCCTCCATTAACATTGGGATAGAAAGTTTCAGGCATGTTAGACCTTTGGGAAAATTCAATATGCCAAGGATCTTCTAGCATATCCTCATAGTCGTGAAACCTAGCATGGGAAACCACTAGGGTTATGTAAACATAGATTCGATCACAAACATGCTCACAGCAGAAAGAAGTTCATTAGCACACTTACCAAGTACGAGGTGGAGGAGGATACACATCAGGAACTAGCAGCATTGGATAGAACAACCCCATAGGAGGAACCTAAGCAATAATCATCAGCATTGTCCAGAGGCAAAATGCAAGGACTAAATGAAGAAAGAACTCAACAGAGGGTACATACATTAAGAGCAGTAAGCCTAGTCTTATGCGATCCAGCTGGCGCTTTGTCCTCATAGGAATGAACTACTGCAACAGCATCAAGTTCCCCCTCCTAAAGACAGGACAGTAGAGGATTAAAAAAATGAATCCAAATTTGGAGGATTACAAATAGAGAGAAGTGCTAGTGATTTAAAAAAAACATGAACACCAATCCCAACAAAACCAATATAAACTAACAATATTTTTATTAAGAAATGTGATTTTTTGGATTTCATCTACATCTAGCATCCATTCTGAAAGAAACAGATGTTTTGTGGTGAAAAGCAACTTGATATGCCACGTTGTATATGTTAAAGTCCAACATTACTTAGAGGTATGACCAAGATAGGCAAATTATGTCCACTCAATTCTAAAATGATATCAAAGCAAACTTCACGTTTCAAATGTCCAGTCCTGGGTGTGGGTAAATTACACGTTGCTTAGGCATATTACCAAGATAACCTTTATAATAGCTTGAACAACCTTCTACCCATCAGCTAGCCCTTGGGGTTTAAGCCCTCTAATCCTAATAATATAGAAGACACAACAAATTTGGTTCCTTGCTCTTTTTTCGTATTTTTTTTTTGTTAGTTAGAGACAAGAAAACATATCCCTAGAACGCCACAATGTTGCTGCAACCCATTAACAAATTATAAATCCACAATGGCCTTTAGCTCTAAATTACTAAAGTAAAAGGTGAAAGAACTAAAAAGTAGTATATTAGCTAAGTAAGCTAAAAGTAATATAACTCACTTTGATATCACAATATGTCTCTTTCAGTTGATTTAACATTAACAGATCTATAGGCTTTGTCAACATATCTGTACGAATTTGAGGCCAAGTTTGGTGATGCCTTTGGGTCCAAAGAAGGCACCTTGATATATCCTGAAAATATGAAGTTATTATTTGGATAATAACATAAACTAGCTCAAAACATAAAACTTGGGACACGCTACATATTTCCAAGAATTATACTAAGAAAATCTTTACACAAAGAAATAGACAAAAAATGACAACACATTGCATAATGCAGAATTGTCACACAAATTGATGAGCACGAGCTTCATTTATTAAATGAGGCACATGTTTCAGAAGGTGCATTTCTGACTATTTTTAACTGTTGGAATCACATAATTCAATTTTAGGTGGGTGGTTCTTTGGGATGGTATTAGAGCTTTGTCATCAACCAAAGTTTTAATGCCTGGAAATTCTTGCAATTTCTACCTCATCATCCAACTAAACTTCTCAATGTCCGTTTTGGAATGATAAGGCTAAAGACTTTTGTTTGGACACTATACTGCATCGAATTAATACAAGTTATTTATTGCAGACTCATAGGCCTCGAGAAGCTATTTCTTAATGAAATATACTGCATAGAATTTTTTTTATGCATATTGAGTGTGCCCTTGGTCCTTGGATCAAGTTTTGGTGACTACCTAAAACCACTATAATGGTTTTTAGAAGAAGTAAAGAGGCTAAATAATGAGTAGAAGTTTGAAACTATATTTCGTACCTCACCACCAAAAGGTAAAGTCTTTGCAGTCGTAGGTAGAGTACCTCCATCCTGAACAACAAAAGAAGCGGTAAACATCAGGCACATGAGCAGAAGCTCTTGTATCACAAAAGTCGCATTACTGATGTGGCATGGTAAGTCCAATGGCTATCCAAAGTTTGAATAATGAATGTCAACATCACAATCAACAGTGTTTAGTTGCACTTACCTCTATGCATATCAGTGATGTCACCTGAGCACCAATATTTACTACACATGCTGTTGATAATCCATTTCCGAAAACTGCAGCAAGACCTTCCTGTTCAAACAATTCCATATGAGGTCACTAGAAACTAATGGAGAAGTTCTGAGAAATAGTTCCCTTCTTCTATGTACAAAAGGCCTGTTTTATCTTATGCTTTAGTGTTTGATCTCCACCACATCCATTCCAGAATTAAATTTCATCACCCATCAGGATCGTGATCCCTGATGAAGATAAAGATATTGTCTGTGACCATTAGAATGCAAACAGGTTAGGAAAGCAAGTTGACAGTTGGGAAATACACCTTCCAACAGTAAGACCCCGTCTCATTTGGAAACTGTTGACCAAAACTATGAGCACAAAATTACCAACAAAAATATCATAAAGAATCCAACAATCTAACGACCAGAGAAGCTTTTCTTAACACATTTAGTTCACCTTCCTCAAATGATAACCAAAATGCTTGATTCCAATCTCGAGGGACTGAACCCACTCCTCGAGAATGAAGCTTGCTGGCATTAGAGACTTAAAGCATGCTTCTGCCTTTGAGTACTAACTAACCAAGAACATTCAACGTGTCTGGATCAGCTTCTGTAACAATAGCTAAGAGACACAACACAGCTGCCACTATCAGTGACAGTTAGCATTGTAGAAGACAGTTAATGATAGCTGAAGCTAGTAATTGCTAGTAACTAGGTTTCTAGGTAGCTGAAGCTTCTTATATAAGCTATCTTGACAACCACAACTATAGATATATGTTATGCAATACTCATTATTCAATTAATAAAACTATCAGATTGTGTTTCTTGTTCTATCTTTATCTCTTACTTTCTCTCACAATGTCTATTCTTTCTCTCATTTCCTCTCATTTCTTGCCCTAGCACAATTCTAAGTGATAACAGTATCCCTTCTATAGTCCAGTTCACCGGTGTCAAGGAAGTTCGGTATATCCCTGAGGTAAATTTAAAATATTAACAACAGCAACAACAATAATCACGACAATGATGTTTATCTTCTCATAATACAGTTGTTTAATATGCACTCAGCATATAAACTTATAACAGAAAGATGAAAGTTCGTACCTGGTGTACCACCGCTGAGCCAAAGCAGAGTTCTTGCAGTACTAAAGATAGCATTTCCTTTATTTCTGCTTGTGGCAAGGACAAAAGCATAAAATCACTATAGCAGGAGCGTGAAAAAATGACTTCTAACTTATAAGGTAACTCCAACATTTAGAAATAATTAGATGACATTGTTCATAAATTACTTGTTAAACAAAAAAAAAAATATGGTGAAACATTCTACAGTTTAACTTTAAAGAAGCGTTCTACATACCGCGATTATCAAATGTTTCTGGCATCACAAGAACAGCAGAGTACATATTTCTTTCATTACGAGGAATATGCAGTTTTTCTATTAAAATCCAGTCCCAAATAGCATGCAAATCCTCAAGTACCTGCAAAATAGGCAAGTGGAACTGATGTAAAATGATTGGAAGAAATAATCTCAATAGCACTCAAAATGGCTTATATAGGCAACTCAAAGGATCCTAAAAAGCAACTAAAACTTTACAATCTAAGTGATCCTAGTCCAGAAAACAAAATAAAGAAATAATCCAATTAGGGATTAGATATCCAACAGCCCAATCAACCACACCAAACCATGAATTCGCAAATTATTGCATATAAATCCCTAAATTGCCAATAAAACTTTTAACTCCCAATTTACAATCACATCATACAATAATAGAAGGAAGCCAAATCCTTGTGGCAATGCACAGTCTATGCCCTTATATGATGCAACAGTAACTTACCAAAGATACATATTATCTATAATTTTCAGCTCACCCATTAACTAAATGGTATCCAATTCATATTATTTTCATTGATTGTATTTCGGTTAGAAAGCAATAAGTACCTGCTGCATGGGATAATGTTGTGAAATATTCAAGTGTCCTCTGCGGATTGGACGACATAAACAATACGGGTCATTCGGAAATATTCTTAATGCTTCCTCACCACAAATGAACTTCCTGAACTTTCGTTCACTCGGATGAAGTTGCTTGGAATCTGTACCTTCTTTAGGATCCAAAGACTCACTAGTCACGTCTTTACTTGAAGTATCTACAAATGCCAATTTGGATACATAACATAGAGCTGAGTATATCATAGTAACACAGCATTTCAAATCAAAGCAACAAGTAAATGCCATGCAAGTCAATGATTCTAACAATGGATAACAATGAACCAGAAAGTTAAACTCATTCTGTTTATTCACACCACAAATAGATTGAACTCAGATTATGCTTTAGAGAGATCCAGCACAGCAGCACCATCCCTTTCATGTTGATGCAGAACATGGCCATTCACGATCAGAAATAATCAGCTGATCTAAAGAATTTGTTACAATACAGCCATATCTTTGGTCTCTTTCTTTATGGGCAACAATAGGATAGAGAAAGACACAAGGAGATGTGACTTATGTACTAGAAGTACGCATAGATGGACCATGCAAAAGCATGAAGTTATGAAGGTAGTAGAACAAGAAAGTCAACATCAAATTTTCAAAAAAGGTAAAAAATAAAAAATAAAAAAAAAATCTGTCAAGAAGTTACAATGTAGTGGGCTCATGCAAGCTTTCAGTAACTTGTCAAACCCTATTCTAGCTCCAATCCAGATATATCAATAGTTTCATTTTAGACTGTTTAAATTTAAGATGATTAGATTAGATGAGTACAGAGTTACTTGTACAAGTTAATTGTGTTACTGCCACACACAGCAGCCAATTTTAATTAATCCTGGAAGTTGCAATAAAGGTTGTAGTAGACAAAGGAGCACATGGATTTCAAGGCTTTGATGGCGCTTTTTATATCACAAAGAACACTTGAAGCACTCCTCTATTTCATCAACCCAGCTTAAATCCTATGGTTTACATTTTTTTCTGTCATTTTATGTGGTGAACCTAAGGTACTTAAACCATGTGACTTGTGGTATTGCATGATCTCCAAATTTCACCTCTAAGATATAAATTGGAAGCTGAACAAGTACCACAACTGAAAGCAGTACATCAAAATCACATTAGTCATCCCCATTTGCCATTTTACATGTTCTGCTTCCCAAAATGAAATGAATTAGACAACTGTTGATCTTGTTAGAAGAAAGGCAAAGGTAAGAAAACATTGATGACATTGCATCCATTATTGTGCTGCCAATTCACTTTCAAAATAATGGACGCTACTATCAACATTACTTGCTCATACAAGACATAGTCATCTTTATTTGCGCATTGCAACTTCTCACTTCTGAATGAAGACCTCAATTCCAACAAAACAAGCAACAAAGGCAACCAGGGAGGAATGGGGAAAAAAACCCTTAAACTACGATAGAAAAAAGTGTTTCAACATTTTGATTAAAGTAACTACAACTGAAAGAAAAATGAAAATTTTCCTTAGTGACTCTTGAGACTTTTCACATAAAAATTGAAATAAAAAATAATCAGCTCTATCATTACTTTGTTCAGCATCATACTCAAAAATGGTACTAAGCAGTTCATACAAGGTACATAGTAAAACAGACATGGGGAAATCAAATGGTAAGCCTATTGACATAAAACATACCCAAGGCCACACAGATACATCTGAGGAACACAGGAAAGTACTATAGACAAAATGCAAATTGCAACGAGGCTAACTTCCTTTTACCTAATGCCGAAGACGAACTAGTGACCTCGTCATAAACATTAGTCCAAGAGAAGGGCAAATCTTTCTTGATAATGTGTGGATTATGTCCATCTACACGTCCCATCTGCATAAAGTATGTTGAGATATATAGTATTAACACTGATAAAAAAAAAAGTAATTAAAAAGATCTATAGCTCATAAATTCTAACGCATTGGAAGGGGAAAAATAAATTCTAATATAAAATACCAACAAATAGGGAAGGTAAAAATAAAAAACCATCAGAATTCTCTTTTCCAAAAAACAGAAAAATAAAATGCAGGCTGATTACACAAATGCAACCTGCCATGCTGTCAATGGAAAATGCTATCACAATTTAAGCACTGCTTAGTTCTCATGTGGATTAGACTCATAACGTGCATTATGATACAGTTTTATGGTAATCTAGTATCCCTAATGACCAATAATGACTTTCTACAAATTTGACAAAATTTTCCAAAAGAAATTATTTTAAACTGATCCTGAGAGTGAAGTGACTTTTCAGATAATTCATACTAGTTAAAGTGTTCACGTAGATTAATATAATATTCTGTTACAGCAATGAAATCCCCAAAACTGATCAACAACCATATTCTCTAACTACATATCCTGTTATTTTCCTTCTTGTCATCCGAAATTCTCCATTTTTACTCACTATATTCTGTTCTATTTTGAGTTAAACAAAAAATCTCTTAGAAGAAAACAACCACCAAAACCGGGAACTCCTTATGTATACACTTATTTTTTTACTGCAAAGTTGCGTAGAACCCTTAACATGCATGTATGAAGTGCAAACCTTCAGGCATCTGATCCTAATTACATGCATTGACTATATCTTAGAATCACACATTTATAATTATAACTAGAAATGTATTATACATCTGTTCTGCTAAACATATAAATTGTATGCTTTAAAGATATTAAGGGTTAAGTAGAAGGCCTAATGGAAATGTAAGAATGCTAAAAAGGGTCAACCAAATTACAATGTTCCTCATATTATATTTGTCTGTCAGCATGTTTGTGCTCAGCAGTTCATCACTTATGTTCAGCTAAAAATCTTCAACACAGCAAGTGCACTAATATTGCCAGAGACTTCAACTACCGGAAATGCAGTATGTTGAAGGGGGCAATAGTAGTCCCACTCAAACAGAAATCCCAGGCATGTTCAAACATTTTGACAATACAAACACTACAATAACATAACAAACAAGAAATATACACGAAACAAAACACAAGTGACTAGCTCATTTGGAATACCTTACGAGGGAACGAGTTACTGGGAGCTTCTTCATCCAGAAATGGTATCTTCAATAACGATGCAATCTTTTTTTTTTTTATTCGAACAAAAGGAACCAAGAAAAAATTAATCAACATTAGCAAGCAGTAACGGAGAAACTCTCCACAATGTATCATAACTTACAACATCATAAGACTTCTCCCTATCCATATGCTGTCCAGTTGTAACCTGACTATTAAGCATCTACATCCAGAAAACAAAAAACCAACAACAGTTTAAGCAAAACATATGCCAGCAGAGAAAACACTAGAAAAAAAGGAGTATAAAATAATAAATGCTCAAACAATCACAAAAACCTGATCTTGAACATTCCTCTTAGGAACTTGTGTGGTGTGGTGGGCAATGCAGTGAGGAATATTAAAAGGGGTATCCTGTGAAGCCAAGCCAATTCTGATATTTGCAGAACCTAAACAGTAAAGGGTATCCACAAAGTTGAGATTTTTTTCAGGCGCTTGGTGTTACACATAAACATAGCGGCAAATTAGTGGTGTGCAAAAATCGAATTTTTTGCATACCTGGATTGATAACAACGAGATTGGAACCTCGTTCTGACATTATTTGTGAAGGGAGCGCGGATTTAAGGTAATCCTGTGACATGGGGACATACCCAAATGTGCCAATGAGAAACAAAAACTGTGCAAGCAAGGGTTAACAGATACATATATAGCGAGAAACAGTACCATGGGAAAGGGGGAAGGAGAGTGTTGCAGTGATTAAAGTTAGAAGCTTTATAGCTTTATGCAAATTTGGCCGGGGTGTGTGTTGTTGAAGTGTTCTTTCCCTTTTTCATCTTCGTTGCTCCTCTTTGATTCTGTGCCTACTGGCTACTGCGTTCCTCTGAAGATGCAAAACATGTCAAAGTGTGGGAGTGATTATTTCACAAATTCGAGTATGGGATAAATTAAAATAATATTTTTAGTATTCAACTTAAGGCTATGATAATAAAATTAAAATTGCTTTTTTTTTCAATCAAATTTGATTAGATAAATTCTTGTGTGCTTTTGATTGTGATCATTCTGGCAGGAAAAAAATATTTTCTAAAGAAATTGAACAAATAATTAAAAATTTAGTGTTTTTATTTATATTTCTCACATAACTAAAGATATTAATTTTTATCACCTTACATTGTCATTTACTATATAATTATTTAAAATATTTTAAATAGTGACATAAAATTCGTCTAATTCCACTTATGTATCAACGTATAGTTAAAGGATAATATAAAAATATTTTACTATTGATAGATTCACATTAATCTCAAAACTAATAGAACCAAAAAATAATCAATTTGATGTTATTTTATTTTTTGAACGTATAAGAATCTTTTAGCCAACAAATTAATCTCAAAAATGATAAAACAATTGAATAGTGAAAGTTTTACTCATCAAATTTTGAATTCACTATATTGACATGTTATTACCACTTTATCTTTATTTTTTTAATAAAAAATATCAATGTTGTAATAGTTATATGTAATTTATCATTTATTTAATTGTAATTTAGTAAAAAAAAGGTTTTTACAATTTTGTTTGACAAAACTATTGAGGCTTTTAGTTAAGGGATTGAGTAATCTATCACTTTTATCAAGTATTGATAAAATATTTCCTTTAATATTTATTATACACAAATAATTTAATAACCTTCGATTTTATAAAAAAAATATTTATAATGTTACATTTGAACACAAAATAACTTGGATTTAATTAAAATATATTAACAGTATAAAATTTTTTTACACTATTATTCAATTATATATAACACATTATCGAGTATAATGATTATGACATTCACTATTTAAAATATCATTCAAATAAAAAATATTCACAATGTTAACGTGTATCGAAATTAAACCCTTTTATATTTTTTACTTAAAAAAAGTTATACTTTCTGCCTCTCAAATCTCCTACTATCTTAACCGGATGATTTGAAGATTCAAACTCCTAAAAACCCTTCATTCATTTATTTCTTTATTATATTTTAAAAGTTTAAAAGTGAACCAAACCGAATGAGGCATCCATCCATGTCCAAGCTGAACTGATGAGCTGAGCTGAGCTCAGCTGTTGTCGTTTCAAAACACGGAATCGGTGTTCGACTCATTCTTTGCGNTTTTTTTTTTTTTTTTTTTGTAATTTCGTTTCTCGTTTCTCTCTCTCTCTTTTTCTTTTTTCTTGGCGTTTGACTGTAGCTGATCGACGGATACATTTGCGGAAATTATGAAATGAACTGTTTGAGTGTTCGGTAGAAATTCTATCACCATGAATGCGCCTTCGTCAATTGAAGGGAAAAAAAATAAAATAAAATCTTCCTATTTTTAGCTTAAACGTATAATTGCTTTCTGGGATTTTGTTTAATGTGAATATGAAATATGCTTGTTTGAATGTTCATGTTAACCGGTCGATCGAAGACTGTTTATGCTTATGCAAAATGTGAAATGTGTTTGTTTCAATGTTCATGTTAACTGTGTTCAGATAAATTCAATGTGCTTGTAGATCCTGCGGGTCTCTCAACTATGAGCAAGGCATTTTCATCAAGGAAACCTTCTCCTTCTCTGCCTCCACCAAAAGAAGCAATTGCAACATCCTGTGCAAAGAAGAGGCACAGTCCTCGAAGCCCTTTGCAGGATCTCAACCGAATTTCCAGCAGCAGCAACAGCAGTTATGCATCTTCCAATATCTCCACTGAAACCCCGAGGGGTTGCCTCCGGTTCTTGTCCTCCTCTTCTTTCCGAACACCTGCTGCACGGAGACCCAAGAGCCTTTTGAAAACCCCCAACTCAGTGCCCAATTCAATTGCTTTGAGAAAACCCAAATCTAAGTCCTCGAAGGAGAACATTCCTAAGGGCAATGCTGAGCTGAAAGCAAAAAGATTTGCATCAGATAAGGCGCGGACAGGTAGGAGGAACCCCCCGTGCCTCTACCAGTGGCAGTCTGGTAAGAAATCTGGTTCAAGGACTGGCCAGAAGTCTAGGCCTTGTTCTGTTCTGAATGAGCATGGACAAGTTTTACCTAGGTTGCCATCTGAATCTGAGGAGTTCAAGGGAAAGAAAGGTAGCTTGGGAGGGATGAATGATTATTGTGGTGAGCATTCTCAGCTCAAAAGCAGTCATAGCAATGGAAATTCGACTCCTTTGAGTAAAAAAGTTGCTGGGTTGGGTTTGGATAGTACAGTTCACGAGGATGTGGAGGAGAACCCAGATGCAAGTATTAGTAAAACACCTCCAATTCATAACTCTCTTTCCCCAGAGGTACCATGTGGCTCTTCTTTGGTTTCAACAACCACACCTGCCTGTTATGCTGCCGGATATGTTGTTTCTGGTGTCACTGACAAGAGGAAATGTAGGCCTAGAGGGATTCTCACTATAGAGGAGAAATATTCAGGCTCTGAGAAAACAGCTGCTAATAATTTTGATGATCATGATGATGATGAGAAGAAAATAACGGATGATACTAACGATTTGAGTCCTTCCTTGTTGCCTTTGCCAGCTGAAGCTTTAGTGCAGTGGCTTTCTTCTCCGTCTAACAAGGGAAAGAAAATTCTCGGTCTGAAGTCTGATAGCGCGGTAAATCAAAGTCAGGGACTAGCAGAATCCACAATTTTTGGTTCCAGTACTTCACCATCATTCAGTTCTAAATCTTTTTGGAATACCAGTGATAGCAGTGATTTGTCTGGTGCCACGTATCGAATCAGGAGAAAAATGAGTTCTTCAATTTCTCCAGTTGGACTTTCTGAATTTCAAGCACCTTTTGATTCCACATTATCCCCTTCTTATCCATCCATATTGTTTTCTCCTAATTCCACCCGTAGTTGTGGGGCAGGTAACTCGGAAAAAGGAAAATGTTATCAATACAATCTCATTGATGAGAGTTCTCCCTTCTCCCTGAATTCATTGGGTAGTGGAAATGTTATTCGAACTCCACATTCAGACTCCAGTTCAGATATACATGTTGGATTGTCGTTGGTGCATGCAGACATTCGAGAAAAAGATAGTTCTAAATCTGCCCTTGATTCTATCAGTGATGTTTTTTTGTCAGAAAACTTCCACCTTGATCATTCTGCGCCACTGGATGATTCTGTTAATTCAAGTTTCCAATTTGATTGTCTAGCAGTGCCTTATAAATCCATTGATCTCTGCAAACTTCCAAAGTTTTCGGATGATCCGGATCCTTTGTTATCTAGCACTACAATGGAGAATGCATCACAATCCCAAATGAGGATATCGTGGAGGGAAGGGTTAGTGAGCCAACCTTATGAGCTGGATGAGTTTGACTGTTGTAGATGCTTGTCAGATGAAGAAGACCTTGCCAATGACTGTGGCAGCAACAGGTTATCAGGTCCTCAAGACAATGTTGAAGTAGATGGCGATAAAAAAACTGAACTGTGATGGTGGAATCGCTGAAACTGAAGATGATGAAGTGAAAAGTGACGCCGGCAATGAAATATTTTCAGCTCTGAAATCATATTCGGATTCTGAGTCCATAAGCACCGATGGAGGTGGTCTAGTTGCTTCAAAGGATGGTTCAGACTGGACTTTATGCTACAAGAACAAGTTATTTGACGTGTGAGTTTAACCTTCACTGTTTGATCCATTTTAGAGTCAAACTTGCTTGTTGTCAAAGGTGTTTTCAAAGTGGTTAGGTCAAGAAAAAAATCTTACTTCCTTGAAGTTTATGTGGAAATTCCTCCTCTCACATGATGTATTCTTGTCTTGTATCTACTTGGTGAAGGTTTTCCACCAGAATTATTCTTTTTTTTTTTTAATGCTGGAGTATAATTTTTTTTTTCCTTTTTAAATTTTGGAAAAGTTAACCATTCAAGTGGTTAATCAAGTCAGTAATGGGTACTCATTAACCACTCTTTGAGTGAGTAACATTAACTGGTTGAGTGATTGATTGTTCCTAAAGAGAATACTTTTACCAACAAATCTTGTTTGTTTTCTCCTTTTTGGGGGGTAATTTTCACCCTTCTTTACTCCCAAATTTTCAATCCTCTGTAGTCGGTGAAATTTGTCTTTCAATCTCTTGTTTTACCTACATGGAATCCATTTGTAACATATTATGCATCAGTTTTTATGGTCTTGGAAATTGCCAATACTAGCTTCTTTTTAGTATCTTTCTTTTAGTTATATGTATATAGAGGTATAATAGAAGCGAAGCATATTAGCAGAGAATGCTTAAGTGGATATAGGTATTCACAATTGGGCAACATAACAAAGAAGAAACTAGATTTGTAAAAATGGGAGTAAAAGTATGTGTTAGACAATGTCTGCAGTGTTAAGTTATTCGAATTCACATAGTTAGAAGACCGTCTTTTAGGGGTGGGAACCGGAGACAATCAACATATAAAGGCAATGCCTTAGCCATCACTTTTTGTGATATTTTATGCAAACATATTTATTAATATAATTTTATTATTTTAATTTTTGTTTTTAGAAACCCAAAATTAAATAAACATGTCTCTCTTTTATTTCTCATTTTCACATTAAAAGATGAAAAATTGCAATTCAATCATATATGTTTGCTCATGTGTAGGGATGAATAAACAAATCAAGCATGGTTGCTCGTCTTGTTTGTGTGCGTTTTATTTAATTGTTTGTGTTAGAGTAATGTGTTTAGATGTTTCATTATTGGAAGTTTGAATTTATATTGTTGATGATGAAACTTTTTTCTTAATCTATGAAGTTACAATTTGGATTGATGTATGAATTTTTGTTTAAATAATAGATTGTTGTTGTAATTTAGATTTTTGTTTATCTATTAGATTCTTGATCTATGGATGTTGAAGTTATATTTAAATATTAAACAAGTCATGATAAACAGACTATGATAAACAGGTTAAGCAACAGATTTTTGGTATATATATATAAGCAAGTCTGCCAGGCTCCAGATCAGGCTAATCTAAAAAAAAGTTTTTGATAGTTAACAGGCTAAAAATTAATGAGACAGACTCGGCCTATTAAGGGCCTAGCCTGTCCCATTCCCATCCCCACCGTTTTGCTATAATTGTGCTAAAAGTTGATTAGGTGCGATTTAGTTATCACATGTATTTATCGAATCAAAAGATCCACTTCTTTTCAAAGTGAAAAGGTAATGAAAAGCAGAGGGTTAAAATGCTTGGTTTGGTAATATTGTAACTCTTGTTGAGTTCTTTGGCAAAAATTGCTCTTAAAAAGATATAGTAGTATTGTTTAGTAAAATAATTCAAAAGTTTTTCTTAATAAACAAAAGGCATAGGAATAATGTTTGGTAAATATATCATTTAGTTGTTCGTTAAATATAAAATAACTATAATGGACATAAATATTACTCCTTCCATTTTATATTAATTGTCCATGTTTAACTTTTAGGTTCATCTTTAACTCAACATATCAGGGTATAAATCTAAATTGTATCTAGAAATATTGAGTCAATGATGAACGTAAAAGTCAAATTAACCTAAATAATTAATATGAAAGGGAGGGAGTCAGGGATAATTTATACTTTCACTTTCCATTAATTAATAAATTGTAAATTTAGATTATTATTTAAGTTTAAGGTCGTAAGAGTCTTTTTAAATTTTGGAGAGCTAGAATTTGCTCTAAGCACTTGTATATTTAAGAGTAAAAAAATTCTCAATTTTTTTTTGTTTACCAAATACAAAAAATTAACTTGTGCTTTCTCTAATATGAACTTTACCAAAGTAAGCATAAATTATATCACATATATTTACAAAATTGGAATAAAGATGACGACTTATACCTTACCTGTGGGTATCCTCCCTGACCCAATCTAATGGATAAGATAAAAACCGACTCCTCTATGGATAATTACAATGGTACGGGTTTTAATAAATTCACCCTGATCTTACTCGCACTCTATATAATGAATAAGCTAAAGTTTAGTTGAAGTCTTCTTCTTAGTTGTTAAAGGATTATTTAACTTATAATATGCGTGTGTATGTATGTAACATAGTGTGATATTTCTTATGTATTAAACAAATTACAATTTTAAATATGTTTTTAAGTTTTTATGATTAGAGATTATGTTATTTGGTTTAGTTTATGATTTTATTGTGTAAAAATGATTATCTTTGTTTAATTTTTATGAATTATGTATTTGTTAATTTAAATGAGGTTATTGTTGTGCACTAAACTAATTATTTTTTGTAGCTGACACTTGGATTATATAAACATACAAATATTTTTAAGAAAGTAACTAGTATAGTAGGGTTTAAATATTTTTTGTGAATAGGGTTAAAGTTTTTATTTGTAAAATCAACGGACAAGATAAGGTAATTTTTTTTTAATCTAATAAGTTGAAAGTAGAGTTAGGGTTAAGTCAATACTCTATTCATTGCCATTCCTAAATCAAGATTCTCTCTTTTTTTAAAATAAAAAGAAGGTTATATTCTCATTTTTAACATTATATATGATCATTTCTTATTAATATAACATGCCTCATTCTATCGAATAATGAGGATAAGAACATATCCTTCCCCTTACGTGTTCAGTGGGAAGCGAAATTCCTTAACCATTGTTCTCTCGTCATGGGTTTTCTTGATCCAAAAATAGAATAACAGGAAAGTAATCAACAATGAGGCGAAAATTGATGTTATATCTGGCTTAAAAGACTAATAATATTCTTTATTGATTTTTTTTTCTCTGAAAATCAATGTCTACTAGCATTATTTTTTTCCTTGCTTAAAAGATACGAACATTGCCACTCACTCACAGATGGACCCATATTATTATAAGTAAATCTTACTATTATTAATCTCACTTGTCAAAGAACTTCTGCCTCACGGATTATGCATATAAAACATAAAAATATTTGAGTATAATAACATCTGATAAAGCTATTGATTTAAACCATTTTATTAAACAAGGTTTAAATGTATAAATGAATGAGATTCTTGAGCTCGTAAGCTTAATATGCAGTTTAAGGAAGAAATTATTAGTAGAATGAGGTACTATGAAAGGTATATCTTAGGAAAGTGATCAATCTCTGTCTCTCACCCAAGCCCCCTTGTTGATGGTTCTTTTCTTTTTGCTCAAAATTGTGTTCTTCGAAGATGCCCTCTCTGGGTTCTGGTTTTCTTAGTTCTCTGCAATCTTAGGGTTGTGTGCTATGGTGATCCCCATTTTATTCATTCTCTCAGTTCTTTTATCTTCTCCTCCTCTCCTAATTCATGGAAGCCAAGGTTCCCCTGCCCTGGGCTGGGTTGGACACGAGCCATGAGGTGTTGTCCTGTTGGGCCATGATGTCAGGCCTCCCAAGACATACCGTTGTCTCTCTACTCTCTTTTCCCAAGGTTTCTGACACACACCAAAACATCATTAATTTTAATGTGTGATCAAATAATAATATATAAAACTAAGTAAAACTCAAAACATAATATAGGGGCTAACCTAGGTCGTCTATAAGGAAGTAATTTAGAAGCCAACTCCAAGTGCAACTAATGGAGGGTGAATTGATTTAAAAGGGAAATTAAAAAAAAAGCAGATCAACAATAATTAAAGGCAATATCCTGCATACGACGTTTCTAGGTTTAAGGATTTATTGTCATTGATTCATAAATTAATTATTCATAAAGGGGATGTTGTTTGTTAGTTAAAATCTCTAACTAACGTGTAATTCAATTAAGAGACTACGATCGTTAATCCCCTAAGCATTAATTACATAACCTAATTAGATTTAATTAATTTCCCCAAAAAGTTCCCAAATCCTAAATCAATAAATCCTACGATCATCAAGATCTATTAATCTAGAATCAACTCTAACCAATACTATAAAATCGCCATATTATTAATTAGGGCGAAACAAATCATGAATAAACATTAAGCGCAAGAATCTCCAATTAAATCCTAACCTAGAGTTACCGCATGCAATATATTAAGGAAACCACGCCTCCACGGGGAGGATAAAAGCGCATGATAAATAAAGAGAAGAAGAGAGTTAAAAATAATGAAGAATTGGAGTTTGTGGCAATTTATTTCCATGAATGAATGGAGTTTGGCGTCAGTTTGGAGTACCAAGTGAAGGCTCGTCCTGTGAGGGACTTGGAGAACTCTCTTAGTCCCAGGTCGCGGTTTGTCCTATGTACACCCAGGTCGTCTATGTAAGAGAATAGATGTTCTCACGCACTCCCTGTTCCATTGAACTTTCTGAAGTTGGGGATTTGATACCCCGCTAGGTAAGGTTTCATAACAATGTTGGCAATGAATGGTGGATTTAGGTCCCAGGTGATGTCACTAGCGTTGTGTTGATTCTGTAGAAAACGTTGTAGCTCTCTTCTAGTGAGGGGGTGTCATCATCCTCGTTGGGAGCTTTCTCTTCCTGCAACTCCTTGCTTACCATGCTCCTGACTTGGGTTGTTATTGCATTTTGTTGTTGTACTATGGAGTTAAGGACATGTGTTGGGAGTGTTACCTGTGGTGCCCAGGATACACATTGTTTCCTGTTTTGGTGCATGCATTCCCAAATTTGTCAACTGCGAGCCTCCATTGCCCTCGGGTGGGAAGTCCTCCTAGTTGAAGTTCAGTGTTCTCGATGTGATAGGTGGTATCCTTTCTGCCATTTTCTTCCTCAAAAATCAAAACCCAGTGGAGTCGCCAATTATTTCAACTGTTTTATTAAATGCGGTTTAAATGCATAAATGAATGAGATTCTTGAGTTTGTAAGCTTAATATGAAGTTTGAGGAAGAAATTATAAGTAGGATAAGATACTATGAAAGGTAGATCTTAAGAGAGTGAACGATCTCTGCCTCTCAACCAAGCCTTCTTGTTCATTTAAATCTCGTTTAACAAAACAATTTAAATCAGCTACGCAGCCAAAATGTGTCACTAGAAAAATCTTTGCCAAACACGTGTGCCAAATTTGGATCAATTCTATGAAACTGCACTCAATAATCAAACCTACTTATGCTGGTGAGGATAGAACTTGAAGGTAGGGGAATTTATTTGACCAACAACCATGATATAACTGTTGAGATTGCAAGCAGCAGAATTAGGTAGCTTGGACCAAAATATATACCTGTCATCTTTAAGACTAGTTAACAGATTCTGATTTGGGTCCACTTCACATTTATTTTGACCCTATTTCAGCCTCTGGTGACGTTTGCTTGTTTTATATGATAGTAACATTTTAGAGACCAAAAGTTGAGTCTAAAACAAACAAACAGACAAACTAGGGACTCCAAACTCACCAAAGTTTAGGTGCCGTTAATACATTAGGACTCATAAAAAAAACCATGTCATGTTTGAAATTTAAAATGTAATGGACATTAAACTATAACAAAAATTTGCACAAGACAAAATACATCGAGATCCTCTCATTTTTAAAATGAAAAATTGAAAGGATTATTTTCACGTTCTCACCATTTATTTACATCATCTTATGTTAATATAAGATAGACTCTCTATCTAATGAATGGTGATGAACATAACCTTCTCATCTTCATTTTGAAAATGAGAGAATCTTGATCCAGCCAAAACATTGTGAGATAAGCAGTATGTGTAATCTCTCTGATGGACTAAGCCTAGAATATCTAGCACAAGGAACCTTGATTGACAAGCAAATCTAACCACAGCTTTTCTTTTCATCTATTCTTAGCACAACACAGGCACAATAGAATTCTATAAGAAATCTCAAGCATATCCATAATCAAATTATGAGCCAACTGACAAACAATAATCCAAAAAAGTTTAAGCATCTATCACAAAACGCTGCAAGTCAGCAATGTGACAATCTATTAAATGGAACAAACACATTTCTTTCTCTTCTAACTTCTAAGATGTCTTAGATTTTGGGGTCTTCTTCCTGAGTTGTCTCCTGGGAATTGAGTTCTTCATCCCTACAAAGAATAGCAATGCACCAAAAAGTGCCGTGTTCTGCAGTCAAAAGTGAACACAATATGTCAAATTCTTACACAGACAAAACCAGCAGCCAGAAACACAGAAAATAATAGTAGTTTGCAGTAGCACAAACCTGAACGAAATCATTCAGCAGTAAATTGTACTCGGGCCTGTTTGGTCTATAGTTGTAGAAATCATACAGAAGCGGAGTAGTGATTGCCAGATGCAGAAGCTACAAAAAGAGGAAAATCTTAATCTTATTATAATGTTTTTAGGACCAAAACAAACACAGGAATTCAAAAGGTAAATTTATGGCAACTTGTTCATATCCCAAAACTAAGAGCAACCCCTTACCAGAAGAAAAGATCCAAGTGTGCTTCCAAACACAAACAGAATCCCTCCAACCCCCTTCAGAAATATGATAGTGGCAATGAATTGCCGAACCTGCATTTAAACATTTCAATCAGAAAAGAAAACTACAAGCAAAAAATGAATTCCATTCCCCACAAAAAAAAAAAAAAATTTTAAAATTGTCAATATGAGAGAAGGTGGCCTTACATCAATAAGTGGCATCCCAACCCCCAATTTGGAGGACAAATTTCTCCTCACAACATTGAGCTTGGGGATGAACTCCTTTGCCATGGGCCCACCAATGGCATCAAACTCATTAAACCTAGCAACATACATTCATTTGATACATAAATCCAGAAGTACTAAATGTTGCTTCAATAATAATCACAATCACAATAATAGCAAACTAAAAATTACTTTAGATACCCAAAATTTGATTGGCTAAAATCATGTCAAACAAGGCATTTGTTTGTCTATTTAGATCAACTTATTTTGCATTCAAAACAGCTTGTAATCAAAATCTATCTAACACAGAATTTGAAGGGGAAAAATAAAACATAAAAAACAATTACTTAGCTAAGAAAAAGGCAAAACCAGCAACACATTCATAACAACATATCATATCATATCAAAACCAGCCAGCTCAATTGTTATTCAAACACCTTATTTCCCAAACTCAGCAACACACACATTGAGCAGGAAGAAACCCACTAACCAAAAACACTTCTCAAATCCAAATCATCTCCAATAAACAATATGATGAGCTCGTTTATTAGCCCTATCTAGTATTATATCATACATGCCTCTAATTTGAGAATGAAAAAGGAAAAAATTAAGACACGAACATGAAAGGGATTTAGTATTTACATCAAAACTGTGAGATGAAAGGGAAAACGAAGGAAGACCCAGATGCCAAAAAACGACAATACGGCGGAAAAAAGAGAACTTTAGAAGTAATCTGAAATCTGAAAGCCATTTGAAAGAGAGTAACACAACGGATAGATCTGAATAGAGAGAGAAAAAAGGACTCACATCTGCCAAGCGGAGAGAATGAAGAGGGAAGCGAAGAGGACACGGCCCAGAAACGAGACGAACCCCATTTTCTCAATCGATTTCTCGTTCTCGTTCTCCCTCTCTCACTCACTGTGATTTGCAGAAGAAGCAGCAGCGAAGAGAAAGAAAGGAGGGAGAAGAGGGGGAGGAGGGGTTCGGTCGGTCAATTAAACTTGCTTCTGGTTTTGGTTTTGGTGTTTGATTGGTCAATTACTCTTCATTATTATTATTTTGGAAATATAAAACTTTATTTGTTTGGAAATGAGACTAACTTTTACGGTTTAAGTATAACTATTATGTCCTGTTATCAATCAGAATTATTTCGTAATATACAAATTTTTAAAAAGTCTTCATTTTTGCACATTTGGTAATTACACATCTATTGCACACTTATTATAAATAATGAGTTTAATTAAGTTTTTAATCCCTGTAAAATTTCAAAATTTGTTTTTAGTTCTTTTTAAAGTTTGTTTTTAGTTCTTATGTAAAATTTTTAGTTCTGTAAAATTTCAAAGTTTGTTTTTAGTCTCTCTGTCTAGCTGGAGTTAACGGCGCTGATGTGACCGTTAACAGCGTTGACGTGGCCATGCCACAATTATGCCACGTGGCACGCCACGTCAGCGCCATTAACCCAGTCAAACAGATGGACTAAAAACAAATTTTGAAATTTTACAGGGACTAAAAATTAATTTTTATTTAAATAATTTTTTTTGTGCCTATGAAGGGTAAAACCAACATCGAACAATTTTTTTGTTTTATATTTATTTTAAATAATTTTAACTAAAATTATTTAAATAATTTTAATCACATATTTAATAATTTAAATAATTTTAAATAATTTTGATATTTTTTTTATTGATATAAACATGATTTAGTAGTTTAAATTTCAAAGTTTGTTTTTAATTCCTCTGTCTGGCTGGGGTTAACGGCGCTGACGTGGCGTGCCACGTGGAGGAGAAGAATCATAATATATGACATTTGACCAACAAAAAACAAAAAGAAAAATGCCAGCAAAACTCTCTCACATTATTCAGATGAGATGAGAGTGTGAGTGTGAGAGAGTCCTAGGGACTCTTTAGATTATGGTTTCTTTAAAAAAAATTAAATAATAAAATTATATTAATAAATATGATTGCATAAAATGTTGCAAAAAGTAATGCTAGTCTAGTGGATAAGGCATTGGTCTGAATGACGGAAGTCTTGGGTTCGAGTAGCTTTAAGCCTCAATGAGCTCTCCTCAGAAACAGTTAGTTGTGCCTTCAGCTTTTTTATCTCCTCCTCCATTACACCTTTCTCCACGGAGTGACGGCTCGCACTCTCCTTCAGTTCTGCATTCTCCCGACGAAGATTGTCCACTTCCTTGAGATCAGCACCATGGTCAAAAGCATACTTCAACAATCCAGTAGCTTTTCTTTGCAGTCGAAAGCTGCGAGCAAACGCCTCATCCGCAGAAAACCCTTCCAAGTGGTCCCATGCCTCCTCATACAAATAGCTCCTATCAGCAATCCGCAGGAAATTCACACTCTTGGGCTACGCCTGAGCAAGTGCACTCAAAAGGTGCCCACACTCTCACCGAGAAGGGCCCCCTTGAGCGCATTTCAGCTGTGGTTCCTCTTCCTCAGCAACAAAACAGGTAGGAGATGTTCCACGGGAGAAAGAGGGCAAGGTGGAACCTCAGCAACCTTTTGACCTCTCAGTTCCTCATTTGCGGAAGCATGCAGACGCCTCCTCAACTCCCTCAGCTTATCCTTGGCAGACATGTTTTCGCGGAGCCTTGCACCTACAAAGACGATAAAAAAATCAGCACACAAAAAAATATTTAAAGGAAACAAGCAAGCAATAACTACCTAAGCTAGCCTCTGCATCTAGCCCATCCACGACCTCTCTCAAATTCAAAGGTCCATCCTGAGCTAGAGCTACAAAAAACTCCCTTTCAACAAGCTCCTTTGCGTACAGGCTATCTGGACGTTGATGGTGGATATTCCTGTTCCAATAACAAGAAATACCAACCACGGTATCTTGATCCCCCTCCCAGAAGGCGGTCATTCCCAGGGCAGCGAATACCTTGAAATATTTCCACTTGAACTCTTGGTAGGACTCCTCCCACCTGCTGAACATCCTTATTCCAAACACGCCCTTGAATGTATGCCAGCTCCTATACATAAATCGGGTCCCCGGAACAATCCCACCTATGGGTTTGGTTAAGGTGAACAAACTAGAAATGTGTTTAGAAAAGGCTCTATGCCAAACGGTGCACACGACCTCGAATCCATGGATCAACACCTAATCCTTAGGATGAAGTTGCGTGGGGATGAAAGCGCATAATAGCATCAACTCCAGCTCGAAGTTGGTGAATGGGAGCCTAACACCTAAACGAGTAAAAAACACCTCGTACATCCACAGGAAATGAGGAGTATCGCTATGCATCAACAGACAAACTCTCTCATCTGCGGAGGCCACCTCTAACCTATACTCATGGTCCTCCACCCTTTCCTCTGTTAACTCCAAAGCCCCACTTAGACAACCAATATGCTCCTCCCGAATGATAGAAGGAATGGCAAACGCCTTCAGGTTTATCCAGCCATAAGACAACCGCTCGCGAGACCCCTGCAAAGGGCGCAACCTCTTCAAATCCTAAAAATTCTTCTTCAACTTCCCTATTACCATAGAAACCTCAAACTACTGAAAAAGAAAAAACAACCCACAAGCTTGCTTCACCCCCTACGAGAAAAATCCCTAAAGGCACTCAAAACCCCAGAAAATCATTAACAGAAGACATTGCAGCATATACACCCAAATACCCACAACGCCCCCAAGTAAAATGCAAAGAAGAGAGGTTCCAAACCCAAACAAAGACCCATAAAACCCCAAGGGAAAAAGAAGAGATGCCTACCAATGTTTATCCCCGAAAACAGATAAAAGCAGTAGAACGCGGCACAACCACCTCATAGTGGCTACTATCAACAAACGTCCTGACAGTGACCACTGGCAATGAACAACCAACACGAACAAAAGACACGGTGCGAGACGCAGAAAATGAAGAAGAGTAAAAAGTCGCAAAGGAGATGGATGGAAACAGGGAGAATAAGAAGCGAAAAAGCAAGAGAAGATTAAATGGATGGAAACCGAGAGAATGAAAAGTGAAAAGACAAGAGAAGATTAAATGAACTTGGCTCCGGGATTTAAAACAGAATGAAACCTAAGAGATTTCCCTCCAAACCCATCATTGCAAAACTGACACCCGCCTCCTAGAGAAACTCAAACGCCCACCTACTCATACATGTATCCTCAAAAAAGTGGCTCAATATCTCACGACAGGACGCACGTCCCATTGCACGATATCCAAAAAGGAAAATCCCCCAACTGACACAACTTCTGCGGAAAAGCCCCTCAACCGCCACAGCGCCTTGCGGATACCACTCTGCGGAACCAACTCTTAACAACACACAAGGATCCAACTCGGATCATGGAATTTCACTCTGCACTCCAAGCTAGGGGAGCTCCTATTATGGACTGGGCCATAAGGCCCATCCTGAGACCCCACACCTGAAGGTCTGCGGATCAACCCGGCCCGACTTAAGCACCCCTTTCATTCTCAAATCTGAGTGTTAGCTTCTCAATTATGTGGGCCACTAGTTACTGTTTCTTAATTATCAATTAGTTGAACTATGTTGGCAGGAAAATGGTTATCCTTGAATTGTATATAAGGAAATGAGTATATGCTTCTATAGTAGTATGTCACTATGTTTGGCAGGAAAATGGTTACCTTTGACTTGCATATAAGGAAATTTTCGACTGGCGAAAAAATATGAGGGTATCAATTGAATTTTAGAGAAACCTAAGGCCGAAAGTGATGTACTATAATTATTTATGCGAGGTGGCTGCATAAATTGTTTATGGTCAAACCAAGAATAAAGGGAGAGGAGAATTTGGTCATGGTTAAGAGGCCTGCTTTTTCTACTGTATGAAGGTATCCATGAACTAGCTACAAGGTCAAAGATGATTAATGCCTAAATTCAATTCTGCACTGCTCCAATTAAAAATAAAAATAAGTTTTCTTGGACTTGAATGTTTCTGCAAAATTGCAAAAAAGCATAAAATATTTTTCCGCTTGTTTGTGCTAGATAACTGGACTTAAACTAAACTTCATTCTGAATGTTTTATTTTTTTTGGGTTACAAGTCAACCAGAGGCACATATATGATTTCTCATTTTCTTTTTTTGGTTAAATTAAAGATAATATAAAGATACAAAAACCCGAAATTGCGTAAAACAAATGATATGTCCCAATTGATTGAAGTTGAAAATACTTCAATTATTCATCATCAATTCATTTTTTTTTAAAAAAAGTGTATCAAGTACGTAATCATGACACAGTAGCATTGCAATCTAGTGAGTTGGTCCACACACATTTCCAGAGTAATAGCATCTTTAAATTTCTCGTGTGGTGCCTCTAGGTCGCACCAAAATTTTTGGTGCTATCATAGTGTGACATGTACAATATGTTTTGATCATATATAAAATAATATTTAAATGGTAGGTATTATTGAGTTAAACAGAAACATCATTTTATAATGTTAAAAGTATACCTAATATGATGTTCTAGGACGCGTGGGTTGAGCATTCACTTTCACTATGTCAGAAGAGCTGAAAAAAAGAAGAAAGATGGCATGCAATTGCAAGCAACCAAGGTTGTGTTCTGTTCTGTTTGGGCCACACATTTGACTGTTGCTATTGCAACCTTAACTTGCACCTTTTAATGTTGTAATGTCTCTATTTCCGCTCTTCTTTCTTACTTTTTATCCTTTGGTACTGCCTTTTTTCATCCTCCTTGGTTGGTTTTTTTGACACCCCAGATTCCAATTCCCTTTAGCATCTCCAAAGTTATCTTCTCTTCCTTTTCTGGGTCTCCATATCGTGCCCTTGTTTTTCCATGTTTCTGCTGTGATTTGTGTGTGGTTGATGTTAAAGGTCTTGCCTTTGTGTTATATGGTGGTGTTTTTCTTCACTCTTGGCTCAAATCTGAAGATGGGTGTTCGTCTTTTGCCATTGAGAGTCTAAAGGATCTCCTTGATTTGGAGAGAGAGGAGAAGATGAAGGACTTTCCTGGGACACCAGGCACTTTCCTTGGCTTGGTTCTGAGGATGTCACAGTTCATTTTTGCTGCTGGGTCAATTGCTGCCATGGTTACCGCGATCGGTTTCTTCAATTATACTGCCTTCTGGTAATTGAAAGATGGTTCTTTCAGTGGAACATTTCATGTATTTGTCTCTGTTTGGTGTGGTTTTGTTACAGGACTCTGATAATCTCAAGACACATTAGTCTTATGCTATTCAGCTTCTTGTTATGTTTCGGTTTCATATCTTGATGTATGCATATATACCAAATTAGCATTTTATTTTAAGGTTAGCAAATTGTCTATAATCCGATAACTGTTGCGGCTTGAAAGTTTACTGGGAATCTTTAAGTTAGGATTAGGAGACTCTAATTTCCATGAAGCTTATTTTGGGATTCAATAGATGCCAATGGTAATTTTGATGTGACTGAATCCAATGTATCTTGAATAAAAATTCACTAATGAGTTTTTCACCTTGTTGACATTGGTTTCCTTCCCTAACAATTAATTAAATGAATAAACAACTGTCTGATTTGTTGGATTAGCAAAATCAGCATCTTAACCTGAATGTCCAACAGAAGGAAAAGAATCAAAGGATGTTCATAGTTGTGAAGAAGATGGGAATTGGAATAGCATCTTAGGTCCTATCTGCATTCTCATGAGTCTTGTTTGTATTGTATATATAGTTCTTGAAAATGTTCCAGTAAAACATTATTTACTAGGGTACATCTTTCATTCTCAGATAACTTGTAAATAAGAAGTGGAAATCAATGTGTCTGTTCCTCTTCTAGTTATTTCCCTACAGCACTAATAATTAATTGCAGTGTTTGCTATTTACTGGCACACATGTCTATACAAAACAAGAATCTTGTTGTTTGACTATTTCCATGTAGCCACACTATTACTCAACCACAATATTGGATAGTAACGTTTTAGGATCTTTTTCTGTAAAATCCAGCCCCTAGGCTAGATGCAATACTCTCACTATCCGGCTAGGGCCAGAAATAAGTTAAGTCAGCTTGTGAGTTACTTTCGACTTGGTTCGTTTCGTTACTACCTCAGCAAGCTGAGTTCATAAGGTTGTATGTAGCACCGAACAATTAGGAGTATGAGGTGACTGGCTTTGTTCAACACATTACTGATTATTTTGTATCTCAATTTGATCAGATTGGCGTGCAAGTTCACATGATACTCCTGCAACTTTCTCTCATTATCCTGTCCCCAAAAGCCTATGAAATTACTTTTCGATCATGATTACTACTTAGAAAGTATGATAATCAAGATGCCATTATATTTTAAGCTCAGTTTCTAAATTAACGTATGCTTCAGTGCTAAGAATCGAGGAAATGAAGCTGAAAATGCCTATATATATGACTTTGATGAAATTATGCATCTCATGAACTGTTACTATCAATATGGTGGTCAAGAAATTCAGTTATGCTGATCAATAATAGCATTGCTTGGATGCTGGATAATGCTGACACTGTTCCATTGACATTGCAGTTACTTGATAGCTTCAATGGGTTTACAATTCATTTGGAGCTTTATGCTTGCTCTATTGGATGCATATGCCTTGGCAAGGAATAAGGTCCTTCACAACCCTGTGTTGGTTAGCCTCTTTGTAGTTGGAGACTGGGTTAGCCTCTTACCATAACCCTTTACTACTCTTCCTAATTCATTTTGTTTACATAAAAGTTGAGAGTTTTTTTAGCTATGATCATGATGTTAAATCTTTTAGTACATGTTATTGGCTACTGTCAACAGGTAACAGCGACACTATCTCTTGCGGCTGCATCTTCCTCTGCCGGCATCACCGTTTTATGCTTTCATGACCTTGGACACTGCCATTTTGGAGAGGAATGCCAGAAGTACCAGATTTCAGTTGCATTAGCCTACTTGAGTTGGATACCGATTTCGATTTCGTCCTTAATCATGTTCTGGCTATTAGCTGCAGGGTAGCAGTCTCTATACTCCGCCGGTATTCGAAGTTAATCTTTATTGAAAAAGAATTATTTGGAAGTGTCAATAGGAAAGGAAATAGAGTAGAGCTTCACACTCATTCAAATTCCATTTCGTCATTTCAATTGGAACTGGGATAGCAACACTTTATAAAGAGAAAGAATGTATATGTGGTTTTGCTGTTCAAAGAAATTAGTGTGATGACGGTTTACTGATCCTGTGACTGAAAAATCAAAACTTTAATCTTCAAAAGGAAAAAGGGTTGATGATAGATGTTTCTGTTAGACGGTTTTCTCAAATCTTGCATCACAAGTGTCTGTTGGATACTTGAAAAGTCTCCATTATCATTTCTGGGGACTGATCATATTCTTATCCCTATGAATAGGGTATATTTGTGCCTCATCTTGTATTCACTAATAAACTAAGAAGGTGAATTACACATGGCATCCCTCGATTTGTCTTGCCTACACGTGTACTTTTGTGATGTGCACAGCGGTGCTCAGTGTAATTTATGGGAACGCTCACTGTGATACTCGACGAATATTAGGGTATCACTTAAACCTTACGGGATGTTAGTGTTTGTCTTTGCAAATCAAGGACAATTAATGTACCTTAAACTAAGCATAATAGCAAGAGAAGGACCTGTTTTAAAAGGAAGATAGTGATGTCATTAGGGAATCTGTCATTGCTTAAAGATTTAGATTTAGTGAGTGTGTAGAAACACCAACCAAAAAGTGTAACATGCGGTGAGTTATAGAACAAGAAGCAGCCAAAAATGTTGTAACATTTGGTGAGATATAGGCACAGCAACCAAACACGTAATTACAACACATCAAATTAGGAAGCTGGTGATTGGTTTGCTCTGTTGGATTCCTCATCAAGAAAGGACTCATTCCTTGGTACTCCATGGAAGGCTTGATTTCATGCTCTACATGGAATATTGAATCATTGATTAATCTTTTACGTTCTGTGATATGAGGCTTATTACGAATCGCGTAAGTACTGAGGATGAATTTGTCTTGAAGAATATGAGGTATAAAACTTATGTACCTGATCTTATGATCTAGGACCTTTTGATATCACAGAATCTTATGAGGAAAGTAGAATTGAAACATGAAAGGTCCAACCCTGGAGGAATAAATTCCATGTTCCTCTACTAATCGAGAAAAAAGGTGATGCGTCATGTCCTCAATTTATACTTCGGTTCTGTGAGCTATTATAATTTTTTTTTAAATTTCTTTTTTACTTTTAATGAAATAAATGAGGGGTTGAAATGTGAAAAGAACATAACATCACTTTTTTTTCTTTTCTTGGAGAGCATGTAAGAATTTTTTAATTATAAGGTGTGACATGGTGATAATTTACTTTGTCTTTTAATTATGTGGTGTGACTTCAATTTCATAAAAGTGGACAAACATTTCATGGTTAGTAATTTACTAATTCGTGCGAGATTAGTTACCATATGATACCTTAAGTTCACCCACATGTAAAAATGTAAAAATTCAGATTTTGATTATCGAATGTGAGATCTCTTGCTCTAGAGAATAAAGTGAGAGATCTCGTTTATTTAAAAAAAATGAAAGATCTCATTGAGAAAGTGTAGTCTTTTATAACTTTTTTGTTGAATAAAAAAATATCCAAAAAGTTGTAACTTTTCTTTATGCCACACGGTTTACAGGAGTTGCAAGCATAGAGGCCACGAGGTATTGCAAAATTGCGATAGGAGGGACAGAGGGAAACATAGAATATTTTGTTCCCTTAGGCTCCAATTTCGTGCCTTCAGGAAAAAGTTCTTTACCTCTTCTGTCTAAACTTTAATAAAGTATGAAAAATATAAAATTTTTCTATTTTTATCTCTGTCTCTTTGTCATGTCTCTCGCATCAAACTTAATTTCATACAATAAAAGTACAATACAATAGAGCCTAATAAAATGGAACTGCTTTGGTTCTTGACCGATCAACAGCTTCCTCAAATAACTGTAGCATTTCGCTCCTCAATTTATAAGAATTTGTGGCTCTCAAAAAACAAGGCCACTAAGTGTGGAACCATGAAAAGAACACCACTAAATCATGACTCTCTCTCTCTCTCTCTCTATATATATATATATATATAAGATAATAATAATTCTTCCACTACTTTCACCACATGGCAATTTCTGGAGTTTTAACATTTGTATAAATATGGGTGGAAAACAAAATTTCCACGGGCGATTTCAGAATTTCTAAAAAAAAAAAAGACAACTTGAAATCGCCACTGTCAGAGGCGATTTCAGGATGAGGAGACAACACCATTGCAGGGGAGCAGGGCACAGGTGCAGGCGCAACGCAGGATCTTTGGAATTTTTTTTAAAAAAGAAACTTACTTGAAATCGCCATTTGTGTAGGTAATTTCAGGAGACAAGACGCAGCATCAGCAGGCATGGAGCAACATGCAGTGGATCGCTCCCTGAAATCGCCAAGGATTGTGGCATTTCAGCCCTTAGGTGCAGTCAAATCAGCACGGTGTTCCAAGGGAGGGAGGGGAAAATTGGGAGAAAATGGCACCAGAATGACACCTTCACTTCACTATAAATAAGGTTCCCTTTCAGGATCCACCCATAACTTTACTTCACCTACACTTCCCTTCACTTCTTAACTTATTCCCTTTCACTTGTTCCCTTTCAGGATCGCCCCCATAACTTCACTTCACCTACACTTCCCTTCACTTCTTAACTTCTTCCCTTTCGCTTCTCAAAATTTTTCATACACTTCACTTCTCAGTTAGCCATCCTTCAAAATTTTTTCAGATCATTTCAGTTCAGTAACTTCTCTATTTTTTCACTTCAGTAACTTCTCTATTTTTTCACTTTAGTTCTAAGTTTTTGCAATTCTTTATACAGCAGTGCTTAATCTTTTTTAGTTAAGTTGTAAAGTTTTTCATCTCAAACAAGTTATAACAAAAAAAGATTTATCTGTACTTAGGTGAAAAAAATAGTATTACTATGGTGAAACCTTGAAAAGAAGATGATATTGTAAATCTGTTGCGCTCCAGTTCCCCAAATGGATTCGTATAATCCGCCTCTCCAACCTAGTTTCTACGCTTGGCTAGGCGAACAAATGGCTCAACAATTACATGAAATTGACGAGAACTTTGAATTGTTCAACCCTGACCCCTCGTCGCCACAACCTCCTCAGAATGTAGCTGACGAAGTTGAAGTGACTCCATACCCAGTTAAAGTCACTCCACCTCCATACATACCTGATACATAATCTCCTCTTCTTAGTGAAGGGTATAGTGAGCAACACTCGTATGGTAGAAGGTCATGCCATGTAGGATCTTCTTCAAGATCTAGTGAGCCATGCATATGATCACCAAGAAGATCTGTTGACATGGATCGTGTGGAAGTACGTAGAGGTGTTTCTAAGTCGTCAGGTCCTGGCACTAGGGTTAGGGTACCACTTAATCTAAATGAGCTACCAAAGGATACATCATATTATGACAATGACAACACAAATGATGCATATCCGAGGCAACCGTCGCCTAGACTTGGTACAAGGGGAAAACTATTTACGAGGGGGTTCGAGGAGTACAGAGACGAGTGTTGCGGTTAATGGGGCGTCGGGGCAATGACGATGGAGCTAGTACCGGTAGCACAGCTGAGCAGGGGTATGATCTTCGAGACCGTGAAAATATTAGGGTACCCAATAGATACACCCCTACAGCGGCACCTAGGCTCGTAGGTCAATCCAAAGATTTTCACGGCCAAAGATGAATGTACATGTACTAGTTTGAATTGACCAAATCCAATGTTATTATTATTATCATTATTATTATTATTTTAAATAATTATTATCATTACTAATATTATCATAAAGAATAAAACTTTGAATTATTTTAAGAATAGTAACCCTAACCCTAACCCTGACCCTAAACCTTAAACCCTAGCCTAACCCAAACTCTAACCCTAAACCTAACACTAACATTAACCCTAAACTTAACCCTAAACATAACCTTAACCCTAACCATAACCCTAAGCCTTAACTCTAACCCTAACCTTAACCTTAACCTTAACCCTTAACCTTAACCTTAAACCTTAACCTAAACCTAACCCTAACCTTAAACCTTAACCTAAACCTAACCCTAATACTAACCCTAACACTAAACCTTGCCTAATGCTAACCTTAACCCTAAACATTAATACTAACCCAAAGCCCTAACCTAACCTTAACCCTAAACCTTAACACTAGCCTTAAACCCTAATCCTAAACCTTAATCATAACACTAATCTTAAACCCTAACCCTAACCATAACCCTAAACATTGTTCATATGGGTGTTAAGCATAATAACACATTGCATATAGGTGTATGGCAAATCGATCTTCATAATAAGACGTTTCACACAGAATTTTTACACAGAAAAATATTTATCATCTAACAATCTTAGTGTTCTACTTCTGGTGACTTGGCCCTGCACCAATGTGTGGACAATGACTACTATTGTGACCTGTTCTACGACAAATTCTATAATGTCTTTGCCGTTGTCTCTCTGTAGAATCCATTTTGTTTCAGAAATAAGTAGATTTCGGATGGCCTTATTTGGTGCGCTTTAAACTTTCGTCAAGAATAATGAGCGGAAATGTGACTCGAGGCCACATTGATTTGTGGCCAACAACCTGAAAATCTTGCTCGTACACCTTGCAAAGGTTGTCCATGGTGTAAACACTATCGACGTATGCCTGCTAGTCCAGACTTGCAGCGTGCAGCATGCCATTACATGAACACACGAAAACTACCTTTGGAAAGCACCACAGTCACAGTATGTCCTCCCCAAATCAACCTTGAACTGATTTCTTGATGATAAATCATTGGAATGGAACGCTTGCGATACTCTTGAAAATTCGTGAACCTGCAACAAACAATCGTGAACTTCATAACAAAAATCGATAACTTGAAAAAATGGATTTACTATTGTATAAAGGTGGTACAACCTGCAACGTCCCTGTTTGTGACATCGCTTTTTGTAGTATTTCAGTCAAAAACTCTGAGTATTCATGCCCAACATTCTTTCGAGCATGTGCATTCCTCACATTTGTAACAAATAAGGTAGCCTTCTTAAAATACGTCTCCTACACTAATGCCGTTATCGAAAAATTGCAAGCCTTTAGAAATTTGGAGTTCATCGACTCCGCTAGATTTGTCGTCATATGGGAGCAGCGGCGTCCACCATCGAAGGAACAAATCCATTTTTCTCTAGGGATCTCGTCAATCCAAGCGGCATACGCTTCATTATGCTGCCTTTCATAACGACAATTGTATTGCTCTACAATGCTCGAATACCCTATAAAAGAAATGTCCAAAAACTCATACTCAAATATTATAATAAATATTTGTATGAAAAACTACAACAACAGCAGTAAAAAATGTAACTTTCCAATAGCCTTGACAAGCTTTTCCATGAACTTCACTTTGAAGTGTTGGGCAAAATTCTGTGCAATATGTTTGATACAGTACAGATGGTACGTTCACAAACCACCCATTCATCGTACTGTAGACTTTATTGACTTGTGCCGATCAGATATCAAGCCAATTTGGCGTCCCTCAGGTAACGATTGCCACAGATGTTGTAAGGAAAAATACCATGCATCTGCTATTTCACCCTAACAATCGCAAATGCAATGGGAACAATAGCTTGATTACCATCTTGTGTTGATGCCATCAACAAAACACCCTTGTATTTTCCATACAAGTGTGTTCCATCCACCTGGATCATAGGCTTGCAGTGATTGAATGCGTTTATACAAGGGCCAAAACCCCAAAACGCACGTCAAAAAGTTGAAGCATCTGTCCTAATAGATCCATCGACGTTGTACACTTCACCAGTATCAACTTCATATGGGCATGAAGCATTAAAATGTTGTGATGCAATCAACCAATATGGCAAGTCATTGTAGGATTGTTCCCAATTGTTGTACACTTGTGCAATTGCATTTTGGTTTAAAAGCCAAGCTTTTCTATATGATGGCCAATATCCTTCACGGTCCATAACAGTTGCTTGAATGGACTTTATAGACATTGTTGGCTTCGCCCTTATCTGTGCCAAAATCATGCCAGCAATCTTGAAGGAACTCAACTTTGAGTGGTCACGTGTAAGTCGCTCCGCAAGGCAAGTGCGAGGGCCGTTGTATCTTGTGACCTCCCAATAGCAACTATTTTTTTTCAGGGTTTCCCTGATAAGCCATTGACAGCCTTGGCCAAACTTATTGCGTTTGCAGAAGTACGTTGCCGGTTCTGACTCTTTAATTTTGTAATCGACTCTAATACGCAAGAAATGTCTTGCAACAACTTCTTTAACTGCATCCATATTAGCAAAGTATTTCCCTATGTACAACTCATCACCTGCAAAATATTCATTATGCAAATCTCCAAAATCATATGCACGCATCCCATCGACATCAAAGGTGCACAAGAAATTTTTGTTGAGTAAAAATTGTAAATAAATATTTTACTCAAAAATCCAATAAGTTCAAATATATATATATATATATATATATATATATATATATTTAATATGTTGATTTATTATATGAATTTTTTAATGTTAGCCTAAGATGTATAAAAAATAAGATGTATAAAATAATGTGTAGACATGTCTGAGATGTCATGATCATAAACTAAAAATTTACACTTTATTTTATCTTAAAGAAGAAAAAGGTATTTAAATTATGATTAAGATTAAGTTAAATATTATTGTATATAAATTTTAAAAATTCAGAATTATAAATATTTTATACAACTCAAAAATAATTTTCTTCAAATATTAAAACAAATAATAGTACTAGAAATTATGAACCTTCATCACAAAAATAAAAAGAGAGAGAGAGATTATGGACCAATCAATATGATGAGTCTCGGTATAATGATAAAGTTGGTGATTTAAGACACATTAAGATTACATGCATCTATCTTAGACTCCTTTAAAGGCTTCGTACTTTAGGCTGCTCTATTTTAAAATATAAACCAGTGTGCTCATACGTGGAGGTCATAATCTTATGCGACAACAAGAAATAAAATAAATATTTTCAACCATTCATTGAAATTATATTAGAAAATTAATATACGTAAAAGCTAAGGCATAAAATATGAATTACCAAACCAACAAGAGAAAGTGGAACACCAAAAGTAGCAAAGTTTTCCTATTGTTGATAATGCAGACATATTAATTCATTCTAGAATGACAAATCATAGCCATCACTCATTCTTCTTTACTCTAATTTTCTTCATGTGCACTTTGCTGCTGCTGGCATATTTCTGGACTACTTTGTGAGAAGGTCAGTGTGAGGAATTTAAGAATGTGACAAATAATATTTCGATAGACTTTAGTACATGTTTGGTATTTTGATGAAACATATTTTAAATCAATTCTAAATTTTAACATAGGTAAATATTTTTCAGTTTTAAAACTTTAAAATTGATTTTAAGCTTTCACAACAAAAATTTAAACACACTATAAACGACCGTGTTAATGACAAAAGATAATAAGGGCAGCTGCCCCTCAAGATTTTTTTTTTTTTCAAACTTAGATGTATAGTATGTTACCTCTTAAAAAAAATAGTGACTATTAGAAAATTAATGTTTTCACATAAGTCCAAGATTTTTTTTTACTTATTTCACTCATTTTTTTTTCTTTCACTTACACCCATTTTATATTACCTTAATTTTTTACTCTTTCAAATTTTACTCCAATCCTTCATCCGGTTCATGCTTACATTTCATTGTCTCTATGGATTCCTTTCTTTTTTCAATTTATCTAAATATTTGTGCTTTAGTAATTGTGATAAATAGATTCTACACACGTTAGGTCAAATTTTTTGGAGTGGATTCTCTTACGTTAGATTTTTATATACTTTGTCATGTGTAAATCTTTATCATTAAATATGTTTTTTTTGTAGATTCTTAGATAAGAATGACCTTCACATGAGGTGATTTATTTTTCAAAATTTTCTCTCTTGGTGTAACACTTTTCTCTGCATCGTAACACAAACCCAAGACTTATGACTTAGTTTTTCTATTTTCTTTACATTACAATTATTTTACGTCGTGTACTTTAATACAAATATTTACTAGTTTGGTTTGGGAGCATTAATTTTTTTTTACAATTTTGAATATTAGTTAATATACTATAGTGTACAAATGTTGTATTTTTAAAGGTGTCAATAACATAAATTATATTAAGATTAAAGTATTGACTTGTTTTTAAAAAATATCTACTCTTACAAATTTTTAGTGTTTGAGAATTTCCGCCCCCTAACCTTTTTTGGTCATCTTCTGCCACGGGATGGTGTCATTCTTTGACAAACAAAAGTTTTTTCTTCCACAGATTAACAATGAATCAATGATCAAATTATAGTTTATTCGTTGGAACCATAAAACAATGAAGTTTGGCTTTGTGCGACTAGCTAGTACATCAATCAATGAAAATGAAAGATACAAAATTAACTAGCTTAAGTTGGTCTGCATTGCATATTTGCATTACTTTGGTAAGCCAACAAAGAGCATGAATTGACACAATGGACTGCTGGTTGCAATCAATCTTTTGGAATTTATTCTTATTCTTCATATTTTTGGTAATAAAAAACTTAGGTAGAGAGAAAAAAAAAATGACAGATCTCATTTTAGAGGATCTAAATCTTATATCTTTAAGCTCAATTAAATATGAATTTTGTATGAATGGAAGACTGATCAAGTGGTCCAACAACTATTTGTTTTTTTACTTTAAAAATTATATTACTTATAACGAAGTTTATATTTAGGACCTCAAGCATATTATGTAAATCCCTTATCCTACTGGCTTATCCGACAACTATGTTGGTGGATTATATTTTTATTCTAAATGAGAAGGAAAATGGTAAGAAAATATAACATCAAAATTTCTGTTAATTTTGGAAATTATAAAATAAAGTTTCTGAACGAAAAATATATCAATTGAAAAATTAATAGTAGTTAACTATCCAATTGATTTTAACAATGTCGAAGTAGTAGTTAACAGATAACTAGTTTATGCTTTCGTAAGCGAGTTGAGTAGTTAATTATGTCCCAAATCAAAGAATTTTTTTTTTTTTGGGTAGTGAAATAAAAGAATTTTTTTAACAAGAATTGTATTTTTTTTTTCCGTAATATTTTGCAGACGTGAACTAGCTTCTAACCCAAGATAGAGGTTTCACTTTCTAGCTAGTACGAAATAAGTTTCAAATGCCACTAATTGCTTTATAAGAATTAACCACCTAACTGAACAAGAGGAGTTTTTTACTATAATATCCATGTTACTTAAACAAATTATCAAAATGCCCCTATTTGAAAACATATTACAGGACTACACCTATTTTGGCCAGCATGGCACTCATGGCCACGTGGCGAGGCCACGTCAAATTTGCCAATCCGCTAGGCGAAACCACGTAAGATTTGCCAACGTAATAGGCGAATCCCTTTACAATTTGCCAACCAGCTTGGCGAATCACCCCCCAAATTCGCCAATGTGGATGCCACATGTGCACTATATTCGCCAACCGATTTGTCGAATTTAATACAAATTTGCCAATTGGTTTGACGAATTTTTCCTTGACCCCTTATATAACAACCACACCACCCCCAAACCCCTTCATCCATTATCATTTTCTTAAAATTCATTCTCTCTCTCTCTCTCTAAAATCCTAATTCCCTGTCAAGCTCTTGGATTGCTAAAGGCTAGGAGTAGCTGATAGTTGATTCAATTTGTGTGGTAGACTTATAAGTGTTAATTTATTAAAATTTATAGTTTAACTAGTATGTGTACTTACATAAATTTCTATAAATGTAATCTTTAAATTGCTTATATAAATATTGTCTATATTAGTTTGCTAAGCAATTTATGATAGACAGATGCATAGAGTAGTATATTATTGTATGTTGTCTATATTATATAAATGTTGTCTATATTAGTTTGCTAAGCAAATTATGATAGATTGATGTATAGAGTAATATAGTATTGTATGTTGTCTATATTAGTAGTAATTTAAGATAGATTGATGCATAAAGTAGTATAGTATAGTATAGTATAGTATAGTATAGTATATGTAGTAGTATTATATAAATGTTGTCTATATTAGTTTGTTAAGCAATGTATGTTTGACATAGAATGTGTTTTGTACAAAATTAGAAAATGAAGAAATATCTTATTGTGCTCATTTATTCTAATAGGAGAATGTATGAAGGTGAACATGGGTTTATATATGATGGTCCTAAACCGACATCTATGATGATTAAGAGGGGTATGCGTTTAGATGATTTTAAGAAAAAATTTGTTTGACATTAAGGTTACAAGAGAATCAATTTGTATCAAGAATTCTTTTTCGACTATTACAAGGATCGGGTGATGGGTTGAAAGCTATTGGTGTTGATATGTTTGATGATGAATGTTACATGCATGATAGATGCTTTTAAGCAAAATCCAGATTTAGCTTCTATGGAGGTGTTTGTAGAGGTAGAAAGAAGAGAATGAGAGACTCATGTGAATATTGAGAGTGGTACTTCAAACCCTATCAACACTCAATCGTCAATGATACATTTTGCTCCCTTATTTCAAGAAGATATGACCCTGTCTCAAAATCCTCCAACTTTTCATTCTCAATTTACATCTTCAGCCAATATGACTCAACCTGTTGTTTGTGTAAACTTATCTCAATATGAAAATACACTAATGAGAGAAGTGTTGTCTGATACAAGTGATGACAAAGAGTATTTACCTACTATTGTTGATGATGATGATGATGATGATGATTTAAATATGGATTCAGAAGATGAGGTTGATGCGTTTGTTAATGTGCATCAAGTTTTTCCAATTCACTTTGTTAGTAACA
>QANU01047381.1:107278-176254 GCA_003254905.1 Nissolia schottii | reverse complement strand
CTTATTTTGGACTTTCAAACCATGTGTGCTTGGATTTCGATTTTGCAAGCCATTTATTCAGATTGATGGGACTCATTTATATAGCAAATACAAACAAAAATTATTGATTGCAACTACACAAGATGGAAACTGAAGACCATTACATCTTGCATTTGCTATTGTTAATGGGGAAACAAAGGAAGCTTAGAGTTGGTTCGTATCTTGCATTCGTGAACATGTCACACGAGAACAAGGAATATGTTTGATATCTGATTGACATAAGTGTATCATAGCAGCAATGGATAATGTCAACCTTGGATGACAACCACCTGATGCGTATCATGTGTACAGTTTACGTCATATTGTCAGTAATTTTAACAGCAAGTTTTACAATATGTCGTGGAAGAACTCTTTGAAGAGAATAGATAATAAATTTGTTTCTTTCATTTAAAGTATCCATAATTGTTTATTTTAGTTAGATAATAACTATTGTAATAATTTTGTAGGACGTGAACCTTGTCGACCAAAATTTGATGAGAGGTTGGATAAATTTACTGAAACAAAAGAAATATCCAATTGTATTAAAAAAATTCCTAAAGAAAAGTGGAGTTTAGTATATGATGATAGTGGTCGAAGATTTGGTCATATGACAACCAACCTGTCAGAGTGTATAAATAGAGTTTTAAAGGGGGCTAGACGTCTACCAATAACTGCACTAGTTCAGATGACTCATTTCAAATTGGTAGAATACTTTGTGAAGAGAAAAGCTAAGGCTGAAAAGAAACTTTATGTGGATAATCAACAGTATATTGATGCTTTCTATGAACATTAGTTGCCTAACATTGAAAAGGCAAGCTCCCACCATGCAACCTTATTTGATAGGAGGACAACTAAATTTCTTGTTGAAGAGGCATTCAATCTTCAAACACAAGAAAGTGGTAAAAAAATTTAGTTTCAGCTTCAAGAACATTGGTGTGACTGTGGTATGTTTCAACCATTACACTTTCCTTGCTCTCATGCATTGGCAGCATGTTCTTGGTGATTGACCCTTATCAATATGTGCATAATCTGTATAAAAATAAAAGTGTTTATCGAGCTTATGAGGCTCCGTGGAAGCCCATTAAGGATGAACCATGGTGGCCACCAGCTCCTGATTTGACATTAGTGCCTTACCCTAGATTGAGCAGAGATAAAGGATGACCTAAGTCATCTAGAATTAGAAATGATATGGATTGGGTTGAGAAAGACCCGATGCAATACTGTTCACAATGCAGATAGACTAGTCATAATAGTCATCGTTGCAAAGCTTTAGTGAATGATGGTGGCAGACCATCAAGTTAAACTAGGTTGACTGTTGTTATGGTTGAACATTTATTAAAGGACCTATATTTGTGTCCAATTGTATTATTTTGGGTGAGAACCTTTTAATTTGTTTGTGTGTTGTTTTGTTTGAGGACCTGTTAATGTGTTTGTATTATTTTATTTTGAACACATTTGATGTATTGTTTTGTTATTAATATTTTTTGTTTATGTTAGTGATCAACACAGAGGACTCTTCTGTTCTTGAGTTACAAAACTGCCACGTGGCATAACATACTTGGAATGAGGCTTGTGATCAGATATTACATGTTAAACCTGAACACGCTGGGAAACACTTAGAAAAACATCGAGACCCTGTAGATTATATCATTACATACTTGGAACAGGTTGGCTTTATAGGGGTTGTTCATATGGGGTATTGCACTATATCACCGTTTGATCATAACACTGATAGAGAGATGGCGTACTGAGACACATACCTTTCATATGCCTACTGGGGAGTGCACCATGACATTAGAGGACATTAGTATTATTTTTGGTCTTCCTATTGATGATCATGTTGTGATTGGCCGAAATCATGATGATCACTTGGTGGATCGATGTGAAGAATTACTAGGTGCACGCCCACCAATGTATAGTGGGTATTCTGGATCACGTATTCGGTTGTCATGGCTAGCTAAGTTACTTAATAATGAGCTTGAGATGTTTTTGTCCAACAATATGCACGAGCATAATAGTTTCATTCCATTGGAGGCACGTTGTTCTAGACCATTCAGGGTCATGAGTGCATTCTATGTTCCTCCCACTTTTAGAGGATTTCACCAATGCTGGAACATATAGTTGGGGATCTGCGGCCTTAGATTTTATGTATATGGAGCTTTGCAAGGCTACTAATTATGATCACCATGACATTGGAGGCCCTTGCACTATTCTCCAGTATTGGGCTTGGCATAGATTTCCTCACCTTGCCCCTGCACTTGCTGACCCCGCTGACGAAGCAACCTGGAATCAATATCTACCTAATCGTGCACACTTTCGTCCATTGGTATTTAAGTAAGTATTATTTATTTGTTTGTGTATTCTTTTTCAATTGCGTATTCAATGTGCATTTTATGATTTACTAATGTGTTTTACATTTAAATTTGAATTAGGTGGCACACTCATAAAGTTTTATTAGGTTCTCCATTGCACTTTCTTTAGTATTATAGTCATTTTTTTGATAAATTGAAGAAAAATGGGGTAATTATATAACTATTTGTATTTTTATTATTCCACTTTCATATAATATTTTTACTAACTTTGTTCACTTTTTCTTAGATTGTATGGCAACCATATACTGAAGATGTTTTGGCAGAACTTTCGGACTTTTACACGGCAGGGGAAGACATTAGGCGAGCAGTGGTCCCTTTGATATGCTTTTTCATCATTGAGTGGCACCAACCTGATCAAGTTATGCATCATTTTGGTATGGGTCAACCCATATATCAGGGAGGCCACATCAACTAGATCATTTGCATAACATCACCCTAGTTAGAAAAACAGACCAATATTGCCAAGATGTGCATAGGCAATATATTAGCTACTGAGATGATCGTCAGGCGCAAGTTATTAGCCAAAGATCATTGCCTACGTCTCTTACTACACGTTTAGAATACATGCAATGATATAAAAAAATAAATCGATGCTGGATCGGTCGCAATTTGGCGACTCTAAGAGTTGTGATAAGTTCTATGTCAATAATTTTTTGAAAAAGATTTATTTTGTATTATTGATGATAGTTATTGGTATTTTAACTTGTTAGGCTGACATTGCGAAACAACATCTTTGATCTGTTGATCCTCACTCTACATTTAACATGGACAAGCTTCGAACATCAGCTGAGACTATCCTATTTGCATTACAGGAGGGTGATCGAAATTTAAAGGAAACAACTTCAGTTAGCTCCTCCTTCTATGACTACAATTCCACCACCCCCTAATGACGATAACCAGGGCTCAAGGACACGTCGTAGAAGAAGAACTGGATTAGCTGATGGACGAAGATGAGTTTGTAATATTGAAACATCTAAGTCTTCAAATGACCAATGTACTCAGCATGAGGCCACTGCCACAGCTAATATTGATGTTGCTAACCTACCATATCACCCATCAGTTGATCCATATCCTCCACCACCAAATTACTATCCACCACCGTATCATTATGGATATTCATATCCTCCATACCCTTACCCACCACCATATTCTTACCCACCATCAGTGTATCCTTATCCGCCCCCATATACTTATCCATCACAGGCTGGCACGTCAGCGGACCCTCTTCCTAAACCGCCACACTCTAATACTCAGTATTAGTGGCTTTGTTAGCTTTAAGTTAATTTGGTTTTTTTGGCTTAGTTAACTTTGTTATCTTTAATTCATTTATTTTAATTTTATGTAATGTACTTTTAACTTATGTATTTTTATTATATGCAATTTTATATAAATGCGCAACTCTTGTTTTTGTTTGAAACATAAATATTATATCACCTACATGGCATTTTCCTAGTTTATGTTATGTCATCTTCGAGTGTGGGTGCTCGAAGGTGACACTTATAACCATAGTCTAATCACCTAATTAAGGGTTTATTATCATAATCAAGATTATAAGTGACAAAAGATTACCATTTTGCTCCTAGTCTTAATAGAAACTTTTAAACTAGTCTAGTTAAGACTTAATTACATAATTAGAAAACTTAATCAACTTAGGATCCCTTATTAGCAAGGAGAAAATCATCATTAGGGTTCAAGTATGTTTAGGGTTTAGGGTTTATGGTTTAGAGTTAGGGATTGTATTTTGATGGTTAGGATTATGTTTGGTTTTTGATGTTTAAGGTACGGTTATGATTTTGAAAATTAGGGTTAAGGTTTCAATAATTAGGGTTAGGGTTTGATTATTAGGGTTAGGGTTTTAAATATTAAGGTTTAAGTTTAGGGTTAAAGTTTGTATCTTTTAGGGTTTAGTGTTTAGTGTTTAGTGTTAGGGTTAGGGTTAGGGTTTGATTATTATGATTAAGGTTGTGGTTAGGAGTAAGGTTTTGAATATTAGGTTTTGGGTTTTGAATATTAGGGCTAGAGGTAGTGTTGTATTTTTAGGGTTTAAGGTTAGGGTTAGGGTTATTAAGGTTAAGATTGTGGTTAGGGTTAAGGCTAGGGTTAGGGTTAGGGTTAAGGTTTTGAATATTAAGGTTAGGGTTTTTAATATCAAGGTTAGGGCTATGAGTTGTATTTTTCTAGTGTTTAGGGTTAGGGTTATGGTTAGGGTTTTGAATATTAGGATCAGTATTTTAAATATCAAGGTTAGGGTTAGTGTTTGTATTTTTTTTAGTGTTTATGGTTAGGTTTAGGTTTAGGTTTAGGGTTATGGTTAGGGTTTGTGTTTTGAATATTAGGGTTATGATTTTGAATGTCAAGGTTAGAGTTAGGGTTTGTATTTTTTAGTGTTTAGGGTTAGGTTTAATGTTAGGGTTTGATTATTAGAGTTAGGATTATGGTTTTTGAGGATTAGGGTTAGGGTTATGATTTTTATTTTTATGGATTAGAGTTAATGTTAGGGTTTGTTTTTTATGGTTAGGGTTTAGTGTGTTAAATATTAGGGTTAGTGTTAGGATTTGATTATTATGGTTGTGGTTAGGGTTAAGGGTTTGAATATTAGGGTTAGGGTTATAGGGCTAGGGTTTTAAACATAAAATTATTTGAGGGCAAATTCGCCAAACCGGTTGACAAATTTGTATTGAATTTGTCAAACTGGTTGGCACATATAGTGCACATGTGACATCCACGTTGGCGAATTTGGGGTTGATTCGCCAAGCGAGTTTGCAAATTGTAAAGGGATTCGCCTACCGCATTGGTGAATCTTACGTGGCTTCGCCTAACGGTTTAGGGAATCTGACGTGGCCTTGCCACGTGGCCACGAGTGTCATGCAGGTCAAACTAGGTGTATTCTTGTAATAATTTTTGAAATAGGGATATTTTGATAATTTGTTCGAGTAATTGGGGCATTATAGTAAAAAACTCAAACAAGAGTGACAAGAAACGTAGCTCAAAATATTAAAAATAATAATTTTGTGTAAAAACAAATTCGTTATGTTCTCAAATAACAGTTCACCTTTCTAAATCTATATAACATTAATTATTTTCTTTTCTATCATATCTTTATTGAATAAACTTAGTAAAAGTATTAGACAAGAAAGAAAATAAAAATAAAGGTATTATGATTTCTAATCATTTTCTTAATACTCATGCATAACTCAAAGTGAATAGTTAAACAAAATCAAAGGAAGGAAATAAAGTTTGTATATTTCCAATGACATTTAATGCTTTTAAAACTTAAAACTTATCATTTTGACAAGAATAATGATTAATAAAACCCTAAAATTAAATTGAACACATAACCGAATGGCTATCAATCAAGGGCTATCAATATCATGATGCCGGATCGAAATTAATCAAGTCCAAAATTAAGAAAAGTTTCCAAATTAATGGAGGGCCATATTGGTCGTCCTGTCTTATCCTAACAATACAACTTCTGCATGCATTCATTCAGTATAACAATTCAAGAAAGCGATTTCCATCAAAAAAAGATGAAACGACAAATGCTAAGATTATGGAATATATGAATTTATATTAATATAAAGAAATTATTACTTTAATCTGCATAATGCTGTGGGCTAATTAATGCTTGAGTGCTTCGCACTACTCATTCACTATACTGTTACTGAAAGTTATAGGTACATGATTATCTTGGAGAGAGAGATCAAAAAGTAGTGTCCGATTTTNATATTCACAAAGAGTCATGCTACACGTACACTAAAAAATATACACCATACATACACCCTATACTTATATACATAAAGTTTGTGTTTTAATGTCTGTAATGTTTGTGCACTTAATTAAGTATAATTGAGAATATCATCTATAGGTTTGTAATGTTTGTGCACTCATAAGAATAAAGCTTGTACATTATTAATGGTGTATGTATGAGTGTATAAAATCGGGTGTACATGTAGCATTTTTTATTCACAAATGTCATTGTCAATTATTTAGAGAAGTGCTAAAGATGATCAAATTCAGATTGTCACTTTGGCATTTGTGGATCAACCTGTGATATCACTGTAATTTTATGACACAAACAAAATAATTGCTTATAGCTTTGGTTATGTAATCTCTAAATACCAATTTTTTTTTGCATTAAGATGACTCATAATATATATATGATTTGTTTGGATTGACTTATAATAAAAATGATTATTTTGTAGAGAATTTTTTTGATAAAATATATTAAAGAAAACACTTTAAGTTGTATTAAAACACATTTAAAATTATAAAAGTATTTTTTTATTATAAAAGAAAAAGTTGTTTTTTTTCTAATTTATTTTAAAGTTAATCCAAACAAACCATATTTCTTATACTGTCTTCGTGCCTATTCTCTTATTCTAGTCAGGAATTTAATCAAGAACAGGATTCCCCCACTAACCTGCATTTCTAGAATAACACTCAACCACCCCCATCAACTTTCTATATTACATTTTCATGTGTTGTGTTCTTGTCGAAGAGTAAGCTCATTACTGAAGTTATTACTATGGGACAGAAAAGATCTCTTGTGGTTTTATACAGAGAGTTCAAGCCACACCTTCTCATGGTCTTTGCCCAAGTGTGCTATGCCTTCTTATATTTCATCAGTGAAGCTTCATTCAATCATGGGATGAGTCCTTTTCTCTATGTAACATATCGGCACGTCGTGGCGGCGGTTGTGATGTTCCCTTTTGCATACTTTCTGGAGAGGTATACACATTTAAGTGTTCTCATGATAAGTGTCATTATGCTTGAATTGAATCATTGAACACTTAATGAGTGAATTGATGCTTGTTCAATTTCATGTCATATTTAAGCATTTTACATTCCTGTTTCAAGTTCAATGATTAAATCCATTTTGGTATGACATAGCACAAGAATAATGAATCTGACAATAAACTTTCTGTTTTGTTTTTTTTTTTTCAAACAGAAAGGAAAGGCCAAAGCTCACATTTGCTCTGTTCATGGAAATCTTTATGCTTTCCTTGGTGGGGTAAGAACTAATGAAATGCATGCTTCTACCAATATAGTGAAGCATGGAAACTTATTTTGGTCTATTTTTTTCAACATTTCAGGATTAGTGTACCTCTTAATATGTACTTTGCAAGCCTTCAATACACTTCTCCAACCTTTGTTGCTACCATGGTCAACATCATAGCTTCCCTTACCTTCATTATTGCAGTAGTACTCAGGTTTGATAAATTTCTAATTGGAGTTTATAAGCATAAGCCATGTTTAATATGTTACATTATTTTATTTTTTTTTTTGACCTTTTTGGTTATATCCTTAAGAGAGTTTAGTTAAATGCAGGTATGAGGTTGTTGATCTTGGAGAAGCTCGCGGCATAGCAAAAGTTCTAGGAACCTTGATATCCTTAGCTGGTGTAATGACCATGACACTATACAAGGGACCCACCATGAGAAACCTATGGCATCCCCTAATACATCTTCAAGGGAAAGGTGGTGCTGATGCTACCCATGAGAACTGGTTGAAGGGTTCTCTTCTTGCAGTTATAAGCTGTGTTGCATGGTCTGTATGGTATATTATGCAGGTTTTCACCTTAACTCAGGATAAGATTTTGTGTAAAACATCTTATATTTCATGCATAAACAAAGATCATGCAACCAGAGACCAACACATGGCCGGGTAGAGTGATAGGTGTTCATTCTTTTTAATCGGTGATCTGAGTTAAAGCTTTAACTGATGTTAAAAGAGTCATATTTACTATAAGACCTTAAATACTCAAAACAAAATTGTCTCCAATGAGATGTTATAAATATTATATTGGACCAATAAAAAAAACACCCTTTCATACATACGCATATCTTACTACTTATCGCACTTACATAAATGTTGATACTATGTCTATGTACATATCATGTTATGAAAAGAAAAGAAAGAACATTTTCTCTGTTGGAAATTCAGGCAGCCACATTGAAAAGATACCCTGCTCAACTGTCCCTCACTACATGGATGTGCCTTGTTGGGGCAGCACAGTCAGCTGTTTTCACAGTGATTGTAAGAGGGTATAAACCTTCAGCATGGGCCATAGGGCTCAACATTGACTTGTGGAACATATTATTTGGTGTAAGTATATGATAAATCAGCTGGTCAAGTGCTCAAAATCTTTGCCACATAATCTAGTGTTCTAACTAGGTCAAATCATGAATGGCAGGGAATTGTCATATCTGGTTTGATAATCTACATTCAACTGTGGTGTACTGAGAAAAAAGGGCCAGTCTTTGTTACAATGGCCACCCCACTTTGTACAGTACTGGCGGCAATTCTAGCATACTTCGTCTTTGGTGAGAAACTTTACTTGGGCAGGTAAATCCAAGCCTCATCATCACCTTTATTTTTCTATTCAAAATTACAAAGTATTGAGTTGAAGATATATCTAGTCTAACACAAACAACGACGAATATGTGGTCAGTTCAGTGGAATTTTCTTTTTTCATTTTTGAAAAAATATCATTCCCCCTTTCTTTTTCTAAATAAGAAAAAAGATTCCCAGACATTAGCATTCTGTACCTGAGAAAAAGTAGTGACATGGTAACTATTTAATATCGTATAGTATCATTTTAAATACTACCAACATAAGATAGAAGGAAAAGGACAAGGAAAAAAATGAAGTTTCTATATTTAAATTAATCGAGTGAATTTATATATAAATCACAATATTTATATTAATAGAGTGAATTTTATATATAAATCACACTTCATTGGTTTAAGAACGTGCGTTGTTCAGTTTCTCCTCTAAAATAAATATCTCACTATAGACGATCCAAATCTAAATAGACTGGTAAGCCCTCGATAGCTTCGTCTATGAATTAAAGTATGCTACATATTATTTATTCATTCATTGACATAGCCCTTAATTAAGTCTATGCACATTTAGCATCCAGTATTCCAGGAATGCCAATTATAACTCTGAAATTTGGTTACTCAATGTTTTCTTCAGCATCATAGGCGCATGTTCTGTCATAGTTGGCTTGTACTTGCTGTTGTGGGGCAAAGAAGGTGACCAAGAGGTTCATATCAAGAACATGGATGAGTCTCAGTGCAGTAGTGAAGACCCAGAATGCAGAATATAATCAGTTACCATATTACTTCAGCGGGAAAGGAAGAAGTGCACAAAAAATAAAACAGATAAGTCGTGAAGATTTGTAGTTGTCTAAACCCAAGTCTGCACTAAAGATTTATAGCATTTAATGTTCCAATCCTCTGAAGTCAGTCATCAAGCTATGCAGGAAGTAACCAATAGGGAAAAATTGAAATGGACATCAATTGTTTTCATGTCATTGCCATCAAAGAATACTTCTACCACCCAATTTTAGCAAATGTTACTAGCTAAAGTAAATAAACCAGAAAATTAGAAGCAATGACAATATTTACATGTCAATACTTCCTAAAAGAATGTCAAAGACTAGAATGATGCATGTAAAATAAATAAACCATCCATAGAGCAGAATAGGGGCAACTATGCAGCAGGAGGCCTGAGCTCATGATCACGGGATGTATCGCGGGTAGATGCAGGAAGATATTGCCACATTGGGACATAACCATAGTTTGGATAAACAGCCACCTTGTTGACCCCTGCAGCTTGAAAAGCAGCTAGGTTGGGGGGCATAAACCCTGCTGGCGAAATGGGCAAATCTTTCAACTGCCTCTCAATCCTTTCTTTATCTGCTTTCAGAGCGAGTTTCTCTTCGCGAAGTTCATTTTTCTCTTCCTGTTATAAGAACACAAAATTATATAATCTAGTTCTAGACTGAAGCTTCTAGCAGTCGTATCAAAATAAAAATCATGTGCTTTGCCAGCAGGCACCCAAAATAAAATTTCAAAGAAAACTTGTTCAAGACATAGAAAGTAAAAGTAAAAAACTATACAGAGCGCACTACAATAAACAGTTGAAATACTACTAACCTTTGAACATTTTATTTCCTCTAACAATTTTTCATTTGCTTCTTTGAGTTCCTGAGCTTCAGTTTTAAGTTGGTTCAAGGCTCTGATAGCATCATCAAGTATAGCCAGTTTGTCAGTTTTCACAGGTCTCCCAGGCTCCAAAACAGAGCTTAAGTCACAAAACCTGCAACAACCAAAACCAAGTTATTGGCCATTTTCATTAGAAGAAGTAGCAATACTTAACAAAAAAAGAAAACATTAAGTAGATGTTTGGCACATGTATATTTCATAATTTCCATTCCCATGTATCAAGAAACAAAGATTCTAAGACGGGTATAAATCTTAGCTCCTCATCAAAGATTCTTAATTAAATTCTTCTTTTATCCAAAAATAAACTTAGTTCCTCATGTTTGGTATAAAAATGAAAAGTTATAAAAGAAATGATAAAATTGGTATAAAAATGTTTCTATTGTATTTTGCCCAGACATGTCAGATTCCCAGCCTCTTTGAGAGATATGAAACACTTGCAATTAGTTGAATCCTAGCCTAACAGTGTTGCAAATTGTAATCATAAACCAGTCTACAAATGCAAGCATAAATATCAGTGTACAATATGCTTCTTAAAAGTTTAAAGCCATAAAAAAAAAATAAAAAAAACACAGACTAATATGCAGAGAGGACATTCTTTATGCAAAAGAAGAAAAATGGCATTCAGCACAAACCACAACAGCTTAATGCAGCTTGTTAAAGACTGACTCTGACATGACATCAAACAAAACTTAAAATTTTTAGAAGCATGCATACCTTTCATTGAGTTTCCCCCTCCGTAACTTCTCGCGGCAAGCCTTTGATCCTGGCTTGCAACCCGAACTAGCGCGTCCCCTGTGAAAAATTCTCAAGAAATTTATCACAAAAAACCTAACTGTAAAATGATTCCACAGACTGCACAATTACTCTTAAAGAAAAAGGCAAATAAAAATCAATCTATATCAACTTATGCATGGTTTTGAACGAATTGAAGGTAAAGATAATGTAACCAACCAAAACGATATTTTCACCCATTTTTTTTCAGAAGACTAAATTCCATACTCAGATTCTCAGATATCATCACTTCAAATGTGAGTAAAAAAAAATACCTCTTCCTGGTGTTCTCTTGAAGGGCAACGGCATCACCACCTGAAAAGCCAATTTCAGTGCTCACACTGCAAAATTCAGTATAAAATGGTTATGTCAGCTATCCATGCATGCCACACCCATAAATAAAAAAATAAAATTAAAAAATGGACAACAAAATTAAACGCACACACGAAAAAAACAAAACTGAACTTGAACTATTAATTTACGGTGTATAGATCACAATAACAAAAGGGGCAGAAAAAACTTCATTTTTCAATGAGTTATAAAACCAAAGCTACCCAATAAGCTAATTTCAATTGAATTTCAGATACGAATGAGTATGAAAGATTATTGTGAATCCAAAAACAAAGGTTTTTTTTTTCCCCATCAAATTACGGAACCAATAGATAATAATTTCAGAAAGCAGCATTATAAATGAATTCGTGAACAAAAGAACAACGATGAACAGCAAATGAAGGTAGGAGAAAACACCAAAATTAAAATAATAAAAATAAATTGGAAATGGAACCTTTGATTGGACCAAAGGAAATCGGCGGGGGGAAGCGCAGGATCATTGATGAAATCGAAATCGAAATCGAAGAAATCGTCAAAGGATTCCATTTGCGATTTCGAGTATTTTTTTTCATGGGAACAAGGCTGTGGTGGGTTGTTGGGGATTCTGAATTTGCAGGGACCAAAGCATCTAACTCAATATATGTATCTGAATCAAATAATTGGGATAAACTTTTCTCCTTTTTGGGAGGAAAAAAAAAACAAATTTTTGTTTCGAGATAGTTGGCATTTACCAAATTAATATGAGCATGTTAATAATAAATAAATATTATATAAACATGAGTTTTACTGCTAACTGTACTTAGAAATGTTAAAGAATATAAAGTTGAAATTTTCAAATGCTTTTCATCTATTGAAAACCTTAAATGCTTACATTTTTAATTGGGGACTTGTTATTTGTTAATTTTTCTCTATAAATATTTAGGATTAAGGGTTTTTTTCTATACCCTAGTAAAGTTTAAGAGTACTAGTAACATTGCATTTAAAATTTAGTGAAGCATCTACTAACTTATTTATTATTTAAAATTTATAATTGAATTATAACTGTTGTACAAAGAAATACTGACATTTCCGTAAAAACTTAAATACCAAAAAAAGAATCTTAGGCATTTTGTTTTTAGAAAATACATATATTTTTTGTATTAAAAATTACTCGGGTAAATTCAAATTTCACAATGGAGAGTAGTGATTAGATAAACGTTTAAGGACATAAGACAACTCATTATAAACTGTCTTAGTAAATCTCCTTGGCTTGTTTGGTTAAACTTATCCAAGTAATTTGTTGTTACCTTTCAAAGAGACGGAATAATTATCTCATAGAATGTCTTCGAAGTACATTGGTTTGTTCTTAATCATATCGTGTCTAATAACTAATGTACACTCGTCCAACAATAGAGCATACTGATCTGCTTAATAATTGAGTTTATTTTCTTAGTTCCAGACTTGAAAATAATGTAGCCTCCGATCATACTTCCATATTTACTCCTTGCTTTTACACTTTAGTCTAGACTTTATTACGCTTACAAGAGTTACACTATTTCCACAAATAAGTGGTTCCAGATTGATGCCAGGGTTGTAGAAGACTTGTATGATATGATGAATACACAAGAAAGTAAAGGGAAAAAGTTATTGAATTTAATTTATTCAGTAATTTGATCATGGTATCACAATCTTGGCACAGTACCAATTACACTTTGGTGATTCGCCACTTAAGTGGGGGAAAATCAGATGACATTTGCCTCTTTTTTTAGTCTGTCAATCAGCTCATCCACTGAAGAAACCATAACCCCTGCTTTTCTCTTGGGAGGTTCATTGACTTCAATAATCTCCAAGTCAGATTTGATCTCCACACCCAACTCCTCAGGAGTGAACTTCTTTATGGGCTTTGATTTTGCTTTCATTATGTTGGGAAGAGTTGCATACCTTGGTTGGTTCAGTCTCAGATCAGTGCTGCATTAAGAAAAAAAAAAGCTCAAAAGTTAATTGTCAAGGCTCAGAGAATTAGGAAGTCGGGAACCAAAAACTACTTGTTAAATCACCTATAACCCCCAAATCCCCATAATTTAACCAAAAGATGGATAATGATGTTGCATGTGTGGTTTCTGCCTCACATACTTTGCATAAATAACTTGGGAGAAATTTCATTGTAGCGCGAGTAGCTGGGTAGATTTTGGGTACCAATCTAATTTATGCAAGTGTCTTTTTCGTGCGATGTGTGTAACCAACCCTACCTAGTAAGAAAAAGACTTTGTTGTACCTTTACATGAATTATGTGAGAGACATCATAACCTACCTAGTAAGAAAAAGACTTTGTTGTATCTTTACATGAATTATGTGAGAGACATCAAAACCACAACTATGACATAAGTTCCAACGCAATGTTATAATCAAGAACATACATTGTCTTGTCATTTCTCAAAAAATGCCAGTTCTCAAATCCCAAACGAAATATTAATTCAGGCATTTTTATTGTAAGACAACAGTTAATTATACCATAAGTAGCTAAAAATAACCTTTTGATGCAACCTTTGATTACCCTAGCATGAGCGTGAAATGCATTACATTATTGTGCACTAAGTTCACTATACTGGTCATCCTTCGCAGGGTGCAAAAAGCAGGTACCTTTAGGTCACAATGTAAAAGAAATATAACCGAGAGAGCTGATTAAAAAAGCAAAGCCTTTTTAAGAATCTAGAAAGGTTTGATACAGCATGCTTAAGAGAAAATGTGACTTACGTTATAACTGCCGGTAAGTTCAAGCACACAGTCTCAATACCATCGTCGACCTCTCTGTCCACCGTGACTACCTGTTTCTCTTTATCAAGGACAACCTACTGAAAAGCAGCATTTAGTTATACACATAAGTTAATTAAAATGAATAATAAAAACCCATCATACAGACACCAAAGGGCCAAGGTATAAATGTTTTAGGATGAAATGATTATTTGAAACTGTAACTGAACTGCAATTTTTCTTGGGTATCTTCACTATGTCTGCTGCACTTAACTACTCATTCAATGATGAACAAATTCTGGCATATAAAAGTCCAATTACTCTAATTCAAATATAGCAGATTATCTAGCAGAATTCACTCCAAAAGCAGTGGCCTGTCAACTAGCTAAAAATTTTCTTAGGCAAAAGTTGGATGGAGAATTGCAATGATGATGAAACACTAAATTTTCAAGCGCTTTAGAAATTAAAATTGACATGACATGATGTCACAAGTTTTGATCTAACAAAGATAAGTGGCACTAACAATTAAGAGATAAACAAGAAACACATATTCAGTCTAATAAAAGAGCACGATTCCCCTAAAGCCATCCATCAGTATCACAGTTAACAGTATCACTCAGCAATCACAAATAATTCCCTATGGTAGAAACCATTCACACACACACACACACACACACACACATATCCTTCAGAGCTTTAAGAGTTGGGATTGTATTATCCGACTTATAACATGTTTGATTTGGCCATTGGAAATCCCCAAACCATGGTTGAGATTAGAAAGGGGGATCCTCCAAAATCTAAACCGAACATAATAACTTTTAAATGGCTTGTCATACTAAACCAACTTAAGATGTAATGCTTATCTATTTGATGTAACAAAAAAATGAGGAAAAGACATGATGAGACTCATGTTGAATGATTTCCCAAGCAAATATAGAGCCCAGAAGAACATGAGAAAATTCAATCAAGTGCTTCGTATTTCTGAGGGAATCCATTTGGTATTCAAAGAGACCAGAGAGAAATAAATATTAATTTGAATAGGTTGTGCAAACATTACATCAATGAAACAGAACAAGAAAAGCATATCATAGATAACAATTAAGGAAGTGAATAATGGGCATGGTTACAGAAGATGTGAATGATGGCCTGACCTTTGAAGCAAAAGTCCCTTGAGGCCAGTTGAGGAGTCCTGCTACCATCTGCCCTGTTTGATTGCAATCATCATCAATGGCCTGCAACAAAACAAGAGAAAAGAAACGAAACCACATAATAAACATTAATAATCATCCATCCAAATGTTCTGATTATCACACACGTGTTATGAGTTTCAAATGCATATATACATATATAGCAAAATATCCATTTACAATTTGGCCAAGCACCAAAACAAGATCAAATCCACTATGATTTTGACCTGTTTGCCAAGAATGATAAGGCCAGGCTTCTCAATCTCCACAAGGCTCCTCAAGATCTTCGCAACAGCGAGGGGGTAGAGCGCACCGGAGGCCTCCACGTGGATGCCCCTATCAGCCCCCATGGCGAGCCCAGTCCTGAGAGTGTCGACGCACTGGGTGGGCCCCATGCTGACGGCGACGACCTCGGAGGCCAATCGGGACTCCCTGATGCGGAGTGCCTCTTCCAGCGCTATCTCGCAGAAAGGGTTCATCGACATCTTCACGTTCTGCGTCACCACCCCACTCTGCGCAGAAACAAAAAACGGAAGGGCCCAAAACGGTGTCGTTTCGTTTTCAGTCAAAGTTTGCAAATTGGGAGCATAACGAGAAAGGGTCGCTCTACCTTGTCGGGTTTGACTCTGATCTTGACGGCGTAATCCACCACTCGCTTAATGGCGACCATGATCTTCATGGGGTTGGAAGTGAAGTTGCAGAGAGAGTGGAAATAGAATGCGATTGTTTTCAATTTTGCAGTGTTGGAGCCTTTGGAAAGGAAATGGGAAGAATAATATCTTATTTTATTTTTCAATTTTAAATTACCAATCATATTTTTATTATTTTTGCTTGCCTAACACTTAACAAACTATTGATGCTTAGTCAAGTGGTAATTTTACACATAATTTATAATATAATATAATTTTAGCAAATTTTAAAAGTAATTATCCTATTTTAACATAATAACGGTGTAAACATATTTTATTCTACGTATTTTTTATTTAAATAACTATATTTTAAATTATTATATATAACCATATATTAATATAAATAAATATAATAATTATTTGTTAAACTTGTTGTGTATGGGAAGGTTAAAATATAATTTTGACCCTTATATATGTCATTAATTTTTTTAATTTAGTTCTTAGATAAAAAAAATAAAATAAAAAATAAAGTTTTTAGCTTAATCCCACACACACATCCAATCATTTGTATTTTGCAGATAAGTCCTATTTTGTTTGGGCCTCGGAGCTGATGCTGATCTGCAATCTACTCAGCATATCTGGATTTTAATTTTAAACTCATAAAATTAATACACGGAAGAACAAAAATGGAAGAACTGCCATGTCAAGGTTGATGAGAGGCATATTGCATTTGGTCTTATCATTAGGGGTTAGCTCTGTTCTTATACGGCACGTCATATGACGCTTAGTAGGTGCATACCAGGCCTTCCACCTTTATCCTGTGCATTGGCAAGTTAGAAGTATTTTAGAAACTAGTTATTTAGACATCAAACATAATACAAACACATAATTAAATTATATGAGTGTTGTGAGAGAGAAAACTTTTTGTCTATGCCCCCAATAACATTTTTGTTTAGCAACTTGTCTTATCTCTCCTAAAAAAACATCCATCTTTTTCTACCTTCATCTTCACAACAAGAATCCCCAAAGCAAGACAGTGACACCCATCCCAACGTAAACAATGAAGCATTGACGTTCGGTTTGTCCACTATCTCTTACATCTCTCTCTTCCCTTCTTCTCATACTTTCTCAGCCACTAACTCATTCTGTTTTTAATAAGTTTCATTGCTTAAGGCTTCAAAAATGGAAGGAGCAACAAATTAGGAGAAACGTACTTCACCCTTGCTTTAATTCAATTGTTTCAGACTCTATGTAAAACGTGTATATTGCAATCAAATTCTTCATTTTATTTTAAACCCCCCCACAATGATTTAAAACAAAAACTAATTAGACTTGAGAATAGGATGAATGATTGGTTCAATGGCTATGGAAGAGAGGCAGAGAGAGTGTTGGTGGTGGTCGGCTGAGAGTGGAATAGCGAGAAGAGAGGTGAGTTAAGTATGTAGGTAAAAAATTTGTAATTAAATTTTAAAAATGATTAAGTTACAATTATAGTTAATTATTGTTTCAAATTTTATATTAAATATCTTTAAATGATGTGTTAAATTAAGATTAAGTTACAACTATAGTTAATTTATGCATGATGCTTTGATTGATCTAAAGATGCATATTAAGATAATGGAATACATTTGACTAATTAACTACATTTTCAAATGAATAATTTTATGCATTGGAATGTTCAAGGCATCAATAACAAGATGGAACAAGAAGGAACATATTCATATGATACCCAAAATCAAAAGGTGGAGCATAAAATATTTATCCCATGACGAACATGGTAATGGTGAAATAGGATTCATAAAGAATACCGAGTTCAAGCAAGCTGTCAAAAGGATATAGTTTCTTAAGACTAGAGGTATTCTTGTCAAAGGAAAATTGATATATATATATATATATATATATATATATATATAAACTCTTTGAACGGTACTCTTAAATGATCTTTTGATTTTAGAAACTAAAAATGGTAAAGATTAACAATAAGAATCAAAAAATGGGAAAAATGATGAATTTGACTCAAGCAAACTTGAGTCATTTGAATGATCAGGGTTTGTCATTCAAATGACCTAGTAAAATAACCACAACGACTATATTTGCTTGAGTCACTTGAATAACTAAGGGTATCATTCGAATGACCAAGCTTCAGAAGCTAAACACGACTAATTTTCAACGGATATAAATGAGAAAATAATTTGATAGCGGCTAATACACTTACAAACTATATAAATATGCATTAAACTCACATTTCTAGCTAAACTCTCTACTCCCATCATCATTAATTCATTATACTTCATACTATCAATGGATTAATATTTTCCATCATCATAAGAGCAAAAGAGAGATATTATCAATACTCCTAGTAGAGCTTCAAGTTGTATAATCTACTTTACAAGAGAGTTTTATTTTGCTTCAATTTGTATCATCCACTCTTTAAGAGAGTTTCTTTTTCTACACAAATTCATACACCATAAAGAGGTGAAGTATCCCTCTAGTTGCATAGGGCGCGGTATCCCTACAGATTGGTTATTGAGACTTAAACACAAAGGTGGGGGATCCTAAGTGTGAGGAGTGCTTTTGGATGTAAAGGTTTTTCAAGCCTCTAAGTTAAAAGCTTGATGATAGTGAAAAAATCTTGAGTAAACCGATTGGGGACTGGATGTAGATCACAATGGTGGTCAAACTAGGATAAATCACTGTTTGCAATCTCTCTAACTCTCTCTCTTTATTTATTACAAACTTATATTATTGTCTTGAGTATTTGAGAATTACGATATTATACATTTGTTGATAATTGCTTATAAGTTGCTCTATTGATATTATTGTTCAATCAATATACATAATTGAGTAAACTTATAATTATATCCTTAATTGATATATTCCGCTGCATAATAATTTTGATTGCATGAAAATGCAGTATTTGTCAATAATTTTTTAAATACTCAATTCAACTTCATCTTAGACATTGGTTGCCTCTAACACCTACCATAAATTCGAACTCAAGTAATGATGGTTAAGGGACGTAGATCCCCCTTCCACATGTGACAAGTCCACTTGGTAAAACGTAGGAGAGTTATTAGTGATAATAACTAATGATTGGCTTTTTTTTCCCGCTTTTTGTGGACAATATTTTTGGTGTAGAAATAAATGTTTGGTTATGACCTACAAAGTTTTGTTTACTAATGGGCCGAATTTGCTTTTCGGCCCAAACACTAATAGGCCGAACTAAATCACGTAGAACAAGTTAGGTTGATAAAGTTGGGCCAATTAATTTACAGAAAATCATATATAGGAAATGGATCACAATACCCAAAGGAAATATCCAGCCCAATGAACTCGGCCCATAGAGCAGATCCAAAATAATAGCCCTTCTGCGACCAAAAAATACAATATTAATATTCAAACTAAAAGAAACACACAAAATTAATAGGGTTAATTAAGTTTTTAATCCCTGTAATATGAAAAAATTTGGTTTTAGTCCCTCATGACAAGTTTTAGTCCCTATAAAATGTGAAAATTGGATTTTGGTCCCTGTGGACGGTTGGTGATAGACGGTGATGACGTGTCAGTTAACCCGTCATCAGGGACCATTTCTACATCACCGTCTATCACCAACCATCCATAGGGACCAAAATCAAATTTTCACATTTTACAGGGACTAAAACTTGTCACGAGGGACTAAAACCAAACTTTTTCATATTATAGGGACTAAAAACTTAATTAACTCAAATGAATATCTCTTATTTTGTTTTTTTTTTTTACAATTTGTCAGAGTACATTATTTTAAAGTTTAAAAAATAGTTTTGTTTTTCTTATGTATTCATTAGTATGACTGAACACAAAAGAGTTAGATAGTTAAAATATTTTGCCAAAAATATAAGTGAGAGAATGATTTGTATGATTGGTGACTTTTAGATGAATACCTGAGTCATATCACTACTTTATATCTAATCACTACTATGACTTCTACGCAAAATCTGATTACATTTTTATTGTTATCTAGCATTACTCGATTGAGATAGATGTAAAAGTGAAACTCACTGTCCGAAGAGCATTTAAAGGACCTTTATATGATCAAAGAGTAGAAACAAGAAACAAAAAATACGTTTTCAAACATAAGGAAAATTGTTAAGCTGGCTACTAAACAAAGAGACAATCAGGGCCCATTTTCACTAAAGATAATTTTCCCTGTCTGGGGGTTATATTCTTTTGATCTTTTTGTTGTGTTTTTTCTCGCTAACCTTTTGACAAAGATTGAAGCCACAAACATCTCATGGGTTGCCAAAGTGTGCAACAGATCTTGGGGTCCATGCCCATGCTCTTGGGCACATGGCCTAGAAACAACACTTCGGTGGGAAGACCCTATTATATGAGAAATAGCAAGTATATGGAGACATATTTGGCCCGGTTCTAGTGTGAAATTTCATGTAAAATAAGTGGTAAGGTGATTTTAACAACGGCTTTTAAAATCTAGAGTTGACTCTGTCACAGGGCTTAAAAGCAAAATCTCTGTGCAAACAAATTTTGGGTTGGGTAAAATTCATAACAATAATGATGAACTACTACCTATAACATTTGGCTGTTCTAAGGTTAGTTATACATAAAATATTTCAACCACAAATTAATGATTGAATTCTTACAAGCTGGAAACACATAAAAAAAAAAAAACCATGGGAACAAGAAAAGCATCACCAAACCAACCAAATATGACCAAACTTTTTTCCCTTCCATCTACCAGCAGTACAACACAACACAGGGCACAGAGTGTGCGTATGTATGTGTGTACAGAAACATAATTTTGGTGGTTGTATGTATACTATTTATCAAATGTTAAAGGACCCCATCTCTCCTTTGAAAATCAATTCTTAGAGGTTACCTTTACCTGTCTACTTTATTCATCCTTTGGATTCTCCTTTTTGGTTAATTGGGTTGGCTTTTCCATTTGTTTCTTTCTCTCATTTTTCCTGTTAGTACAGTGGTACTTATCATTAAAGCCAGATTTCCCTATATATCTTTTTTGATATATATATCTAGGATAAGACCTGTAACAACTCAGTTGATCCGTAGCGGGGAAAAAACGTTTTCTTTCTTCAAAAGAAAGCTAAAAAAAATGTGATGATTTCAGCAATGATGCTCATTATCATTCATAGCCCCCCATGCCTTTTTGTAACAAAAAACCAAAAACAGAACCCAACCTCAATCAATGGTTCAATGCCAATAGATAATAAACTAAACTCAGAAACATAATAATATTAGAAATCATGGTTTCAAATTAAGAATTTTAATCCAATTGAATCTTTGTAAAGTCATACAATCCTATGAGTCTATGACCTATGCATACATATCTAACATCTCTAATTCTCTATCTCACAGAAAGAAAGAAAAAAAAGAGCTCTAAGAAACTTGCAAGTTGCAAACACAATGAACAAGAGTGAATCTTTTGCTTCAAGGGTCCAAATAAACAGGTAGAACGGAACTTCTGGATCTGCTACTCCCATGCCCAAATGAAAAGAATGATCTCTTGACTCTACCACTCCCACCACCACTGCATCCTTCAATGGAGCCAATAGCCTCATTATCATTGGCTTTTTGGTGGTGCTGCTGCTTCAGGGCTTCTTGAACTGCCAAATAGAAGTGCCTGTCCCCTGAGGAGTCCATGGAGAAGGACCTCCTTATTGGTTGCACTGAAAACTGCTCATCTTTTGCCCTCATATCAATGCACTCATCCCCCATGCTTGTCATCATCATCATCACCTTGTGGTTCACCTTCCTCCCTTTCTTGTGCAAACTCTTGTTCCTTGTTGAGCAAGGACTAGTGGTAACAGGACACGGTGGAGGTGATTCCTCCAAAGCATTGATGCTCTCATGATCACCACCTAACTCAATCACAACAAAATCTTGATCCACATTTATGGTCTGGCCCTGCGGTGGTGGTGAAGAGTTAGGCATTCTTGTGCTGAGGAGCTGATCAATGTGGAACCTGCTGGTGAGGGAAATGCTTGTCCTGCAAAGAGGGCAATTTGCATTGCTCTGAAGCCAAACATCGATGCAATCAATGTGGAAGACATGGCTGCAGTTTGGTATCATCCTAAGCTTCTCACCCTCTTGAAACTCATTCAAGCAAACAGCACACTCACACAAGAGGCTCCTCTCCTCCTTTTCTTGCTCTTCTTGTGCCTTGTACTGAACCACTGGGATTAGCCTTATCACCGCCTCCTCGAGGCCGCGAGGCTCTGCAGCAGCCGGGGAGTGAATCGTCAATGGGTCTTGGACCCTCCTTGAAGGGGAGAAGCGCCTCAGGAGGTCAATGCGGTGCCAATTGAGGCAGCACTTGATCACAAAGATGTAGTAGCTCACAAGCAAGAAAGCAGTGGCCATTATTCCTATTATGGCAATTGCTATGATGGGGAAGCTTGTGCTTCCAGAAGAGTGCGTGTGAGGGTGGAATATTGAACTTGAAGAACTCATCATCCCTGGTGGACTTGTGGCTGGGGAAACCAGTGTCTTCTCTTCTTGTGAGACATAGATCAAATACCTTCTGCTCACAAGATCCATGCCTCTGATTCAGATGCTATAGAGGATCTTGGACATAGACACAAGACATGAATTGCATATACTCAACAAGATGTAAATGAGAATGTAAAGGGAGAAAACCACCCAGGCTGGGGGTTATAAATGATGGTGATTGGTGAAAGGGACAAGAAATCAAGGGGCTTTGGCAAATATAAATGGTTGGCCTTTTTTTCTTCTCTTTTATTAAGGTTGGAGAGTGCTGTCTTGTCTTGGGGTCAGAGTACGTGTAGTTGGTATCAATGTAATATTTTATTTTACTACTTCCCTACTATGCAATATAATCAAGAGTATATGGTCCAATTTAAATATTGGAGACTTTCTACAGTGAGTGGCGGTCCATCAACGAGGCTACCTGGGATATGTGATTATTGGCATTGCCATTGACTCATAAATGTTCTCTTCTCAATCTACATTTCAACTTTGAGGGTTCTATTGTTGATTGTTAATTATAATTCTATTTCAAGTATTTCATCATAATTGTACAATTTATGGATTTCATCCTTAAATGAGAGTACTTCCATGGTATTCCCCTATTATGCAGGGTATCAATCAATAAAGATTCGTTTTCAAATAATATTTGTCCCCTTTTTTTCCACCATTTTTCACTTCTCTCTTTCAATTGTGCTCAAACTTCAGTTAATAGAAATTAAAACAGATTTTCAAAATCATTGATGTTACCTTGATGCATATAGAATATAGAATATTTCTTATAAATCATACATGTAAATAATCACTTTGGAATAAACTTGAATGCATATGAATGGAATGGTAGCATACTTCATACAAAATACTGGAGTAAGCTATTTATGTTAGTGTGACATGGTAATTCACGTTTTGGACACAATCATCATTAGCTGGTTCATTTTTAAGGTTTTTTTTTTCCCTTTAATTCTCTCTTGGACAAAAAATTGATAAACAATGTCAATCATATGCAATGTGTGCATTGTTAATTATGAGCAAAGAACAGTTGCAATAGAAAATTCTCAACTGAACCTTAATGATGATTGTTCTCTACACATTTAATCATTCACAAGTCATTAATTCAAAAAGATTCAAAGCAATCATTAATCCAGATACATTGCTTGGGATTTAGTCCAGAAAGGTGCAAATTAGTAAAGGCAGAAAACAAAATTAATTACACGAACAATATTGGTGATAGATTGAGTACATAATTGGAGGAGGGCTTAATGGCCTAACAAAAAAGAAAAGGGCCCTTGAAGCTTCCAATTATACACACACATATTCTCTCTCAATCATCACCAATCGATCAAAGCAAGAAAAAAGAAAAAGTAGTCACAAGCCACGTGTAGCCCAGCATTGAATCCTCAATCAAAGGGGGGCCTGTGACCGTTGATAAAAGGTGTTGTTGACTCTCTGAATCAGAAGAACTTGGCATCTTCGGAGTATTTTTGCCCTTTGCCACCGCCTATCTTGTTTGAAAAAAGCTTCGCCCAAAAGCAAGTAAAAAAATATGGTGGTAGTGGCCTAGTGGGTCCTATGGTCAAGAAATAGTAACATATAGCAAACAAAATTATTATGCACTCAAATGTTATTTATACACACGTTTGAAAAACCAAAAACACATTAATCTATCTCTTAAATGTTGTTTAGAGTACTTGTCAACAGTTCTTTCCGTTTGAAGTGCATCTAATTTTTAGAAATAGGGTGGATGAAGATCGAATTGTAAATCGCTTATTAGCAATCAAGAATTATTTATTCTAACAATTTAAATGAATGGATATAAATAATTAAATTGTTTTATATGTTTAGCATACTCAAATTTGATCTTAACCAATATATATATATAAAATACTTGGTTGCATCTTGTTTAATGTGTGATATGAAGCGATAGAATTCTCTGTAGCAAAGTCAAATCCGTGTGCAGTGGTGTAGAAATAGTATTATAGTAGAATAGAGAAAAGGGTGCAGAAACCACACACACACACACACACACTCGCATTCACATTACCTTGTTGACATGCAATGGAAAGAGATCAGCTTAGGTGAGAAAAAAAAACAGAACAAAGTCACACACTCACCACCCTCTTTGCTTTTCGAGTTTCAACAAAGTGTTATCCTTTTTCGCACATTAGTCAAAGGTTGAGGGTGGGTGGCGTCTGCCAGAAGAAACTTCCCCACAACTTTTGGACTAATTTTTCCCATCCCTTTGAAAAATCTCGGCCTCGATCCAAACTAGGTAGTATGGAGAACAATAATTCATTGGTAAAAATAGAAATAAAACAGCAACTCGGCCTTGGCTTGTTGAATATACACAATTTGTTTTCAATTATTTTTTAGAACATTTTAAAAGAGATACGAAATAGAGATATAAAACTATTTAATGAAGCGTACGCTGATGGATAATTGAATGATTTTATATATCTCAAGGCATACTAAGAGATCTCTTAAATATTACTCATTTTTAATGAGAAAAAATTTTTTAAAATGAATTTTTTATTTTAAATGATAAAGAACGAGCGAGAATCTCATTATTAAATTAATAAAGTAAAAAAATAAACTTGTTTTTACTATTTCACCATACCATCTAAAATCAATATTTAAAAACTATATTTCTGTGTGTTTCTTCATAAATATAATTAAATGACAAATAACATTTTTCTTTTCTAAATTAAAAATCAGAGCTTGTTCCTCAGCTTCAAAATCAAGGTTGAACAACTATTTTTTGGCAGTACACGAAATTGTAACATAACTTGAAGGAGGGGTAACAAATAAATTTGGCAGTTGTTGAAATAATTATATAGAACGTACGGTTTAATTGCCCCCTTATGCAAGCACACAAGTTTTGAAATACATTTAACGGTAGGACAATTCAATCAATCAGTTGAAGAATTCAAGTCATCAAGGGAGAAGTGTATTAGCATAAATTACTAGTACTACTGTAGCAGTGCAGAAGTAGTTCAGCCAAATTAATTAGGTGAATAAATACCTTTTTATTGCGTGTAGGTAATGCATGGCTAAAAGAATCCAAATGAACAGCTATGCATTTAAGAAAAATTCAATTTGAAAATTGTAATTTAATCTTGAGATAAATCGCACGGCAAGAAATGTGGAGATCATAAGGCTTGTTATCGAGAAACAGTCAGTCATATTGGATAAACAGTAGTGATGAGAAATCGCGGGCCAATAGGCTGTGCCTACAGCTACGATCGTCAGTTTCTAGGTTGAATTTAACATATGACTACAATAGCAATTTTGCAAATTGTCATAATATTCCTCTCATTCAAATTTCTAATTCAATTATTCAAAGTCTTGGTCTCCAAGCATGTTGGCTTATATTACATTGAGAGGGAATTTCTTTATTTCTTTTTCATTTTAAGAACTTTAGCAACACAAGCACGTCGATTGTCGAACTTAAGTAGTACCATTTTTTTTGCTAATAAAAAAGTCACAATACCTGAAATATTGAAGCGGTTATTTTAAAAGAAAAGAGAAAAGAGGAGGCACATGGACATGGTAAGAAGGCAACAGCTGTTGGTAGACAGTTTACTAGGGACAAGTGCTGAGGAGAACATACAATATGTTTAAAGAAGAAAAATCCCTAAATTTTCACAATAAATAATTGTACCTTTACTGCCAGTTCAGGACCTAGTTAACTCGGTTTTGTTCCATCAATGTCACATATATTTTTCTTTATAAAATAAAACAAAAACACTTGCTAAAGTTTCCCGAAATTACGCCATCCATAAATTTTGTCTAAATCTTACACCTCTACTCTAAAACATTCACTAAAAATAAACACGTCACTCTTCTTTATTTTTTTCAACCAAGCTTCAGAAATCAGAACATCTCTAGAAAATAATATTCCGCCCCTTGAACTTAATCATTGTTATTTCTTTAGTAAATTATTCTATGGTATATTTTATTCAATAAATTTAAAATTACACCTTAAAAATTATACCCAAGAAAATATTATTCATACAAAGCCTTTTGGAAATTGAGCATCAAAGGACTTGCACCGCTCACTCAACACCTCATCAGGTGAGAACATAAGTAACAACAAATTTCTTATTGATACGAACCATATGTTCACATTACTAAATATATACGTATATGCATGACTATTCTTTAATTTGTCAAAATCCTTATTATTTTTTCTCTCTTACCACCATAAAATTCCAACAAAAAAAAAAAAAGAAACTCCACAAATTTTAAAAATTTGCTTGGTTGAACCATTACACAGTAATCCTTAAAAAACATACTTCACACAATAAAATTAAGGTTGAGCTAAGAGCACGAGTACGTAATTTGCATCGGGGACGATAACTCCAATCATAAATAGTCATTGGCACCATTGTACCCAACAGTTATAACATTATTATTTTGTTAATTATAATTTTAAGAACTAATTTAAAGTTTATTCTAAAAATTGCACCAAAAAAAGTTGTACTCTATTAAAAAAAAAGTAGATAACGTTGTAGATCATATAACAAAACAATTATTTATTTATTTAACTAGTTTAGATCTGGTGGATAAATTTTCTGTCACGTGACTATACATGAAACCTGTCCAACACACAGCAATGTTGATTTTGTTTATTGCTGAATTGTCCATTGTAGAACGCAGATGTATGTGTGTGTGTTTTTTTTAACGTTTTCACATTATTTCTTAATTAATTAGCCCTTTACTTTGAAATGTTGAAGTTATTATAGGTTATTATTGTGTAGGTATGTATCAAAAAACTAGGTGACTGTGCACGTGTCTTCACGTGTTCTGGAACCCCGTCCATGCAAGGAAAATAATTCTTTTCCCGATTTAGATCTCTCTACTCTGACCCTTATATAAACTAAATTAAATTAAATTAACCTCTCAAAATACATAAGACCAGTCAAATTCCACATCTTGGTGTTATAATTTTTCTTCAATATATTATTTGGGTTATGTTAAGTAATATTTCATCTGTTGCCCATTATTTTTCTCTCATGTTTTTTAGACTCATGAATAATTCAACATATTTAAAAACATCGCAAGAAAATAAGTGATTAGTGGCGGTTGTTTGGCGACGATTATTCTCAAACCACCACTAACATAGTGAAAATTGATGGCAGTTATTAGCATTTCGCAGCGGTTACATCGACTATTTTTTAATAAAAAAAAATTTGATTTTAGAAAATCTCTCTCTCTCTCTCTCCCCCAATTTTTCACCCTCTATCAAAACCGGCAACCCTCTCTTCCACTATTAATCGTTGTCGAGATTCGCTTATCGCTTCTCGTCTATCTCACAGTCACCGTCGGGAAGCATCTCTGGCAGCCTTCTCTCCACAACACACCTCTTCGTGCACGTCTCTTTGCGCGAGCATCTCTTCTCTGGAGATTGCCGAGTAAGCGGGGTTTGCGTCTCTGACTCTGTTTTCGGTTTCAATCAATTACTCTTGTTTTCTTTCTTTTCCTTAATGCATGAGAGTATCGTTGTGCTAGGGTATGAATAATTTTGCTTCCAAAACAACGAAGAATAGCTCCTACAAATTAGGGTTCTCGTTTGCTTAAGATTGCAGGTTTAGGGTGAGTATATAAACCTTCCAGAATGTAGCCCCTGTTGTTGGGTGAGGAATGTGCATTTTTTTCAAGTGAGGTAATTTGAGATAGGATTAGTAGTAGAAGAAAGGTCACAGGTTACCAAATGTTATGGATCAATTACTTGGAATTACAAGAGGGAATTTGTATGAAGCTTAGAAGGGATACAATATCCATGGAGAGGAATCTTAGAGTTTTTCATACCACATTAGTCATTATCCTTTTTCCATGTTTTCTTCTCTGCTTTAATATTGTTGTTGTCATGCCTCCAAGTGAACCATTTGGCCATTGATCTTATTATGCTCGTTAGATTTTCTGCTTTGGTAGATAACTTAATATGATTAGCTGCATTTTGGTGGCTGAGATTTTAAATGGAATTATGTGTAAAGGTGGTCTGAGTCTGGTCCACTAACGAAGTTATTTGATGTGCATTTTTATAATAAAAAAATTCCACTGGGGTTTCAATTCAAATAAAAACGTCTTAAGAAATCCAGCAACACCATATGTTTTTGCATTTTTATTAACTTGTTTTGGTCATGACATGTATGATATTGTGATCAGTGATCATAATGACATTCCATGTAGTTCAGTTGTTGATTCTTGATCCTACACAATGGGAATAAAATTCAGTTGTTAACTTGTATGTGCATCAATCTAATTGCACGGTGTTAATCTGAGGGTATCACTCACATTGCTTAACTGTTGTATGGGATTCCAGTGCCTGTGGGTATCAGTCGCGTTGCATAACTATTGCACTTTAAAGTTCAAATATATGTTGCATGCTTGATATAGTTTTCCTTTGATTTGCAAACCATTCATTTCTTGCTTAGTCTGTCTAACTGCATGTTCATGTGAATTGTGACACTGGGATTAGCATACATATTCATATATGTCCATCATGTTAGTTCCAAATCATGTAACAAAATAACCAGAACAGAGCAACTGGATTACATGGACAAGGAATAAGTACTTAGTGGTTAGGTAACTTGGTACATAGGTATTTGTGTATAAATTTGAAGATATCACTTGTTTTGGTCATCACATTCAACAAATTTTTCCTATGCAAGCTGCTTCTTAATGATTGAGGTTATAAGTTTTTTCGTTCATGTGCATTTCACATTTAACTAAGGTCTCTAGATCTGTTTTGTGTCATTCAGGTTACTTTGAAAGGGGTTGTAGTGCTAAATGTTAGCTTGTCAAGGGAAGTAGTCCCTTCCTTGGCTAGAATTCTTCTGCATACGTCACTTGGAAAGAAGCATTTAGTTCCCCCTCTACTAAGAACTGAAATCACTCAAGTGGTGAATCAGCGATCGTGGTATGATGCTATGTTGAAAGCTTATTTTTATACTTTCGTCATTTTATATATATCCTACTTTACAGCTTTCAAATCCTCAACGGATTCAATTGGAGTATAGTCGAGTATAGTCGTATCCACAGGGAGTTGCATAAAGCCATTCTTGAGTTCCATCAATTAAGCAATAAGGTGATGGGATTGTAGAGTAATTTTATATTAAGTAAATAGACAAAAGATAACTGGGCAACAAATCAGAAGTAGATCAGGAAGCTTGTTGGGAATTGAATCATATTATAGGTTCACATATCCATTTACTCAGTGCACATGAATTATCAATTCTTTGATTTCTCGCCATCAGTTCTTATCTTGTTCATCTTTTTCAACCATGAAAAGATCATCAGTCCCTTTGTTATTTTGTCAATCTCTTGCACAAACTAACAAAGCAACTGACATTATTGCGGATGTTAAAACGACTAATGATCTTAACTCTATCTCTAGCAATCAAGAACATCAGATGAGTTGATTTAGTTCCAACCTTAGTGATGCAGTTCTCACTCACAACAATCCGGTTTTAGATCAGGTTTTAGGTAGCTAAGCTAAAACAAGCATTAAGTGTAAAATCAATTCATGTAAATCAGAGAATTTGACAGATTCATTCATGCAAAAGTCATATGGATACAATCATACTATAACATTCATCAAAATCCCAACAACAAGAGGATTATAAACCCATCTTACAAGAGGAAATCAAAGGCGCAAGGTGATGGATGCTCACCATGACACGGTTCTCACGCTGTCATGACAACGACCGCCGTGCTCTTCGATCACTATTGACTCCTTCTCTAGTCTCCTCTTTGTTGCTAAACTACTCTATATCTCGGACTCTAAGTGTATGGGAAGTGAATGGAGTGATGCCTTCAATGCTGAAATGCAGGGCTCTATTTATAGGCAAAATCCTCAGGGGCTGCTCAACGGTTACAGGGGCCCGCTCAGCGGTTCCTTGCGGTGAATCTTTCTTCACCATGAAATCTTGTCAGTTCTGTCATCTAGCCTGACATTATCTTTTTCAGAGCCGCTGAGCGGCTTGCAGAGCGCTGAGCGGTGTCAGGGCGGCTGCAGGGCGGTGGCAGGGTGGCTGCAGAGGTTGCTTCGTGCCTAAGTTACTTCACCCTGAATTAAGGTACCGCTGAGCGGCTCAGGGGACTGCTAAGCGGTCTGAAGCTCTTTTGCCACTTTAGTTTTTGTTGCTTCTCCGCTCTCTTGCTCTTTGCTCCTCATTCCTGTGGGATTTATTCTTGAAATTCATTCTTTGATAATATTTGCATCAATCTTTAAACTATGCTAATTTCCTACAAAAGTGGGAAAATTGGTTAGATAACTCATAGAAAACAAAGTAGATAGGTGTCATTTTTACCTGTGAAAATACCAAAATATGACACTTAACATGCTACCAAGCTAACAATAGAAGTTTTGACTCTCTATAAGGTATGTTTGTTTGTACCTTAAGCTGCATGCGCTGATATGAATAGGAACTACTCCTTTTGCAAGTTTGAAACTGCATAGATAAATATTTATATGGAAAAGAAAGAATATTACTTAACCTTGAGAAAAATATTGTGTAAAATGAACTCTTGTAAACTTATGGTGCCTATGAATACTTATAGTCCATGCTTTGTTTAGGTAGTTTTACATATTGAGCATACAATTTTTTTTGGGTATGATGTATTGTGTTGAACATTTTCTTGGAGGGGGTGTGACTATAGCTTGAGAATCTTTTTCTTTTGTTTTTTCCTAAAGGGATTTCTCATCTTGATCATGGTTTCCTGGTAGAGTTTGCTCAATGATTACAACTCTAGACTTCAATCTTCTTATGTGATGTTTCCTTTTTTTTTTTTTTTCTTTTCTTCTTGTGTTTGTTCATAATGCTTTTATTATCATTTCTGGAGACAGATTTTATTGACTTATACTACACGTTACTGTTCTTATATGTGTTCAGGCTCCACTATGTGTTGAAAGATAGGATGAAGCACTAAATGCAATTGGTAAATTGTCATCTGAAAACATCATCACCACAAAAAATGTTGAATCATTGCTGGAGGCTATGGAAGACATTCCCGTTTTGGTCATTGCTGGTGCTAAAGATTCCCTCATCCCTCTTAAATCTTGTCAAGCTATGGCATCAAAATTTATAAATTCTATCAGTATTAGTTACTTCTCTCTATATCCATTCATTTCCCTAATTTTTATCATGAAACATGATCTCTTCATTTTCAAAGTTTCCTAATGCTTCACCTACCAATTTCACCTACAGAGACTGCTTTCAATATTTGTATGTGGCCATCTACCCCATGAGGAGTGTCTGAAGGCGTTACTTGCAGCTATATTGCCATTTATTAGTAGACTGTTCTTCGTATATGACTCGCAAAGCCAATAGGTTCTTCGTATATGACTCGCAAAGCCAATAGGTTGTCCCTTCCTTTTTCTTTTTGAATGTTACTTATTTGAATGTTTATATAATTTATCACACAACACTTTATAGCTAAACTCACTTAGTGAGACAAAGCCTTAGTTATTGTTATATATGAATATGATCATACAAATATCACACCTTTATGTTTCTATGCTTAATTCAGGTTCATAAGGAAAAGTCAGTCCAGTTACGAAAGCTTTAACTTCGAAGAAGCCATCGAGGATAGCACTGAGAGTGATCAGGGTAATGAGGAGGAGGAGCCTGAAAGTTTGGATGGGACAACAAAGCAGAGGGACTAGAGGAAGGGTCTTGATCTTGCAACAACACTTGTGTGTATTGAGAAGAACTTTGTCATCACTGATCCAAGGCTACCTGACAACCCTTATGTAATTAAGAACTCTTCTTCATTATCATTCATTTATGTTGCACCAAAAAATAAATAAATGTTGATGATCGTGAAGGTATAAGATGGTAACAATTTGTATTTGGTTTTTTCAAATATTTGCATCTGGTAACTTCTTAGAGCTTACAGAGTATAATTGTGAAGAAATCTTGGGAAGAAATTGCAGGTATGCTTTAAACTTATGTCATTACCATGAAAATTAAAAACTTTGTTCCAAATGTACTTTACTTCAAATCTTCAAATCCTAGAAATAGTCTCGTTGCTTACAGTACATCTACTCTTCCTAAATGCCATGGGGTGATAGAAAGTCTCAAAGATGGAGTTGTTGTATGTTTTGGCTCTTTTTAAATGTAAATAGAGTTGTAAGCACAAGTACAGGTATTGAAGCCGAATGTTTTCAAATTAATTTTATACATAGCGGCAGTTATGAACCACCGCAAAATAAATGCTCAGTTTCCAAATAGTAAAAATTACGACAGTTAGAAACTGTTGCAATTTTTTTTTTTGAAAATTTAAAATGCTAAATTTTGCAGTGATTTTGAACCACTGCTAAATAAAGCGATACACCACCACAAAACTGTCAGTGCACTTAGCGATCGTTATTCCTGTGATTGTATGGAACTGCTAGCATATGCCTGTTGATGGTGGATTTAATGGCGGGTATAGAATTGCCACGACTTGCTTTTAGTGACAATTAAAAATTGACGCAACATGTATTTTCATTTGCCCCTAAAAGCTTTTTTTTAGTGACATAATTGACAATAACTTTTTTCATTTAATTATTTTGACATATATATATATTTAAATTATTTTCATGTCATATAGTTGACCTTGTCTTGCATCACCAGTCAGATGGCTGAGAAAGAGGAAATAGAAAAAGTTATGTGATCTTTCTAGATGATTTGTAATCTTAGCTAATTAATTTGATTCAATTTTGTGGGAAAGAAAACTTTTTAAAGAAGACATTGAGGTTGCTGTTATTTTTTTTTTGGCTAATTTGGTTCAAACTTTTGTCATGTGACCTGTGGGTAATTTACTTGCATCTCTTGGAGAAAATGCCTAGATTTGGATGGATATTTATATTAGAAAGACTCTGTTAGAGTTTCATTTTACTTGGTGTAATAGTAGTTCAATATGAGGCTTAGATCCTCAATGTATTAAGAGGGAAAAAAGGTAACGATTAAGTGAATTTATTTATTGTGTAACTATAAATCATAGTTTGAATTTTGAAATCAAAAGTCAAATATTTCAACAATCAAATGGAGACCTTATTAGTCAATTTGGATATTGCCTATTTCACACCCACACAGGTTCATTTGATGTGAGTTCCTTCACCCACTTCATTGGGTTATACTGAATGGTTGATACAAAATTAAAATACAAAGATAGGAAGACAAAGACATAAAAGATAAGAGGATAAGTCGGTTTTATATTTTATTTCGTGATAATGTACAAGACATACTTATTGTATCTACATTTTTGTTTAATTTTATAGAGACAAAACAAAATACATGATAAATAACCTAAAATACCATTCCCTTACCCCCCCTCTCTCTCCACCTTCTCTAGCCCCTCCCCCTCTGCTACCTTACCTCATGCTGGCCAGATCTAAAGCTTTCTGAAACCTACAACAAAAATTTGCCCCGTCAACAAAACCTAAAGCTTTTATCTACAAGCTTTTTCTCAAATCTAAGTCTACAACAAAAATCGAAAAAAAAAAAAGAATCACAGATCTAAACAAACCTTTGATGACGAAGCACTGGACACATGGCGGTAGTGGACTTGTAACAACAGCAGGCGACCTTTGATGGTGACTGCGAGGAAGTCTGAATTTGACAACGCTAAGATTGATCATGGCTGTTGTCTCCTTCGTTGGGGTCAGTGGTTTTCCACATTCCTTTGTCATCACGGTCTCCACAAGATTGAACGGTAAAGGTGGCTTACCAGCCTCCTTCCACAGCTCTGGACCTAAATCCTTCTTAGTCTTCTCTTCCTCTTCTTTTGCCTTTTTTCTTTTCTTTTTTTTGGATTTGGTTGTTGTTGAGGGTGTGGACCGGTGGTGGTGTTGTGTTTGTTGTTGGTGATGAGGGTTTGATGGTGGGTGTGTGGCTCATGGTGATGACGAAGGTGGTCGCGAGGTGGTGAAGGTGGTTGTGGCGACAAAGGGAGGGATATTGTTTGGGCGCTTCCATATACATTATACAAGGGCAAAGTTGTCAGTAATAAAATATGTCATGGAAAAAATCAAAATTAAAAATTTCATTAACTCACTGTCTCTATCCCTGATTTTGTGTCTCAGCAAAATTGAAGTACAGAAAAAACATTAATTTTTTATCCCCAAATACAAGTTTTTGTAATTGTCTTTATAACCAAATAGGATTTTGTATTCTCGTTTCCATGTATTTGTGTCCTGTATGCATAAACAAACGCTTCTTAATTGCTTGTTTTTCTTATTAATTTAGAGTTGTTAGAACGTCTATCTAATTTATATTTCAAATATTAATATTTTTTAATTAATAATACCTTTAATTTAATTGGAGCAATTTTTTAAAGGGGACAAAGTAGTTTTTCTTTTCTTTTCTAATGTTACCTATTTAGCAAGAATGTTCAACTTGATCCCTTTCATTTTTGTAGGAAATAAAGTAGTCCATCGTCACTTAAAAGTCTAACTTTAGTTCTTCATCATGCCAAAGAGATACATTAATCTCCCATTTAACTCGCTGTTTCTTAACTTGACTAAAATGCACACGTGAACCATTAACTTGCTGAGTTGGCTCCATCAACTCCATCTCAGTATAAAATGACACTTGTGCATCTGTCTTTGTGTCTCTGTGATTCATGTGTGTCTTTGTGGTCTGCTTTACCAAAAAGACATTGTTTTATGTTAGGGTGGAGTTAGTGGAGCTAGCTCAATGAGTTAACACTCCATTTATGTATTTTGATTAAGTTAGAAAATTGTGAGTTAATTGGGAGACTAGTGTATCCCCTTTTTGGGCTAATGTTCGACTTCTAAGCGGTAATGAACTATTTTATTCCTCACGAAAAAAGAGAGGGAACAAGGTGGACATTCTATCTATTTTTTATAAAAGGAAAACTTTATCCATATATTTAAATATTTTTTATTTTTATTATTTCCAATATCATATATATATATATATAATTTTATAATAGAATTGTAATATTTGAACTTATTCTGTGTTAAACACCATGTTGACTTACATTTCACCCATTATTATATGAAATTTTAATAAGACTCGCAGTGTGCTATTCCAATTCCATCCAATGATCTCACTTTAAAATGAGTAAACGTAACATTTATCTCTTCAGAGTATATTGTGCCGGTTGCTCTATGCGTATTGTGGGCATGTTATAGTTTCTTTTGGGCCTAAAACTAAGCCAGTAAACCTGTAACCAAAAGCTATCTTGATCCATATGTTATTGAGCCTTATAGTATTGTTAATAGCAAGAATGAGGCTCCATCCTATCCATTTGACCCAAGTCTACTATTATTGTTTTTAATAATCTGAGCCCAGTCTACTATGTCACCTATTTATTAATTTTATAAAATCATATTCTTATTCTTGTCCACAAAAATATTTGGCCATTTATTTATGCTCAAAATCACGACCTCCTCCACTGAACAATTCCTCCACAGCATAAAGCTCGCCGGGAATCATATTAATTTTGATATCTACAAGATTTCGACACTTACATATATTCTAATTTTGAGTACACAGATTTGGACACTTCTTGTCATACCTCTAGGCCTTGCCCTGTGTATTTTGACTATCTCGGATTTCATTGCTCTTGTTATCTTATTATTTCAAATTAACATTTGGCACTATCACATTCTGATTCCTGCACCATTTATATAGAATTTGTGGATCCACCTAATGTGTGATACATGAAAACGAACCAAACCCTAATAAGCTCAATTCACCCTCTTTATTGTGATTTGTGAATTTGGGTCATTCTCCGGAACCAGGTTCTAATTTCTAGAACATCATTCTAGAAATGAAGCCTAGTTCAACAGAAATATTCTTAATCCTAGTGATAAACATTGTACCATGAATTGTGATGATGATGATAAATAATAATGCGAGATCCTTAGAATATTGATTACCTAAGGAAAGTAAAATAAGCAATCTGACTTCACAAAATGACCCACATGCTACGTCTATTATTAGATAAATTCGCATGTCTTACCTTTTCAACCTCCGTAAGATTGATTAAGGGCTTTTTGTTTAGCATTATTATTATTATTATTATTATTATTATTATTATTATTATTGTTATTATTACTAATGATGGGATATTATTATTAAGTTGCATTATTAGTAATTGTTATCATCTTTTTTCTGAGCCACAAAGTATTTTTTGTTTCTTTGTGTGCTGAATTCCCCACACAACCATGTTGAAAAGGACAGTTTATAAAGTTTGAGGAGCAAGAATGGCAAAAGAATTTCAAAGCTTTTTCAAAGCCACCACATTGACCATCCAAATGCAATGGATATATAACTTTTCAACATGGCCTTAGTTTTCATTCATAGTAGAACCTTCTTAACAACACGTGCAAAAGGATCCACAATTTGCCAAATCACATTGTGCCATATTGCACATTTTTTTTTCCAACCTATATATAGCTCAAATTGAGGCTCATATAACCATGCATGCAAACCAAGCAAAAACACAACAAACCACCAAACATACAAGGGTAAGGCCATGGATGATGAAGGATCAAGGGGAAGAGCCAAGGACAACCCCGGTGATGTAAAGTACCGGGGCGTGCGTTGTCGGCCGTGGGGGAAGTTTGCAGCCGAGATTCGTGACTCCACTAGGCAGGGTCAGAGGATCTGGCTGGGGACCTTCAACACGGCCGAGGAAGCTGCTAGGGCTTATGATAGGGCCGCTTATGCTATGAGAGGCCCATTTGCAATCCTCAACTTCCCAAATGAGTATAATATGCAAGGTGGCGGCCAAGGGGGTGGGAGTGTTGCCTCTCACTGTTCCTCCGGTGCCTCATCATCTTCTTCTTCAAGGCATGGAAATGTGGAGCAAGGGAGACAAGTGTTTGAGTTTGAGTGCTTGGATGACAAATTGCTGGAGGAGCTTCTTGATTGTGAAAACAAAAAGAAATAAGGACCATGAAAAATTGAGCTAGTACTAGTGCTCCCATAATGTTGCTCAATATAATTAATGTTACTAACTAGCTCTAGTTACTTAATTTACAACTTAACTTGCATGTGTGTCTAAGTGTAATTTATATGGTGATGAAGCATACATACATATAATAATGTATCATCACAATTATGGTTTGTGACAATGAAGGAAAGTGTTGAAGCAGTTAAGTGCTTGTCTGCATTCTGTATTTGTCCTTTGCTGAGAAAAAGAAAAAAAATTGTGTAACCGGTTGGTGAAGTAGTGTCCCTACATGATGTTTTCTCCCGGTCCAAATTCAACAATATATGATGTTCAGTACTCTGTTTCCCCTGTGATTCATTATTAGATGATGATAACAGCACGCGCAATTCCAAACCATCAAATATGTGGTTCAGACAATGTTCGGAGCTTATGCTTATTGCCATTTAGGTGTGCAGTTATTTTTATACATATTAATGCTAGAAAATTAATATTACTATTTGAAATTGATGTAAACATCACCAAAAGTAAAATAAAGGTTAAGGGGTCAACCTCAGAAAATTAACCAACTTATTTCAAACGGTTAAGTAGTATATTCCAATCACACATGTGAAGCACAAAGAGTAAAGACAAGCAAAGAAGACAAGGTTTATATAACCATATTTGTACTGAAAATAACACAGACCCTGTGTTTCTTTTGTTTAAACTCATAAGTATTAACTGCCATCATTTGTTGTATGTAGTATTACTATGATTTTTCGGATAAGTATCACAACTTCTTAGAGCACCTAAACATTTATCCCCTCCGCTAAATTCCTGATCAAATTAATCTCCTTCCGCCACAACAACTTTTTGTCACATTCCCCTCCAAAATTAAGTCAAAATGAATGTTCTTTGGAACATAGTCCTAAACCTTATCTTCTTCCAATCCAACCAAACGGCTTGTTTGTTCGTTTGTTTTAAGCAAATCTTACATGTTTCCTATCGACCTCGGACTTATGCAACAAATACTCTCTAACATAAAATCACATTGTTGGAATCAATAGTGTCCAACCAGAATATATTGAATTGAGAAATGCTTCTTGTATTTGTATAATGCAAGGTATTGTGTTGATTTATCTATCATTCACCATTAGATAAGATTTCAATAGGACTCATATTCTATTGAGATCTTATCTAATGATAGATAACTGGTGAATCGATGTGATGTCCAATATTATATCGGTTCAAATATCACAACTTGATTGAATCAACTTCAATCTGTTCAAGAAAATTAAGTCAGACATAATTATCGTTATCACCTACTTTACACATACATATACACCACATGAAAACTGAGAAATTTCCATAACAATTTGATAGAGTTTGTACTCGAGTTCAACTCCAAAACTTTCCAAGAATTCTTTAAATTGATAAATTGATTATTAAGTATTAAGCTTGAGAGAGTTGAGGGAAGAGAAGAATTGAGAGAATTGGAAAATGAATGAACTGAATGAGTTGGGTTGCTTGGCATGCAATCCACTCTTTATATACAAGCTGTATATAGCAGCTGTTCGAAAGTAATCCATATAGGGTACGACGTTACCTGAACGGGTAAAGAAGGCGCCTTGACAGAAGCTCAAAGGCTGGGGGCGAAGACTCCGAGCGGGTTCGGAGGTCTGGACGAGAGCTCTAAGTGAGTTCGGAGGCTCGGATGAAAGTTCCAAGCGGGTTCCTCTCGGAAAGAGTGCGGCGGCAGGGTGTACCTGCAAAGGCACTCCAACGCTCAAGTAAGCACAAGGATTAGGAGAATTCTCTAAGAGGGGAATGAGAGGTATTTGGTGACCTGAAGAGGGCGTGTGCTTTTATAGGTGAGCTTAGAGTGCAAAGATAGAGGTAAGATAGAGATAAAGCGAGGGGAGTTTGCTTATTCGCTCCCCGGCTTATCTTTTTCCGCTTATGCAGGAGTTGGTTGCGGACTGAAGAGGAGAGGTTGTCGCTACCTCCTCTTAGCCTTGTTGGGTCGGACCGGGTTCGGAGTCTTTGGGCTTACGACCTTCTCCTGCTCTAAGCGCCATGAGGCTCCATCTCTTTGTGCTGGTCTGACCAGGTGGGGAGAGCCTTTTCTGCTCCTTAGTGGGTTGGGCCCTTCGGGCCTTTTAGAGAATGTGAGCTTCTCTCCCTCTTGGAGGGTTAGAGCTCTCAAACCCCGGTTTTTAGCCCGTAACAGCAACAAAAACTAAACTAACAGAAACCGTTTTCTGTTATGCATCAAAACAGAAAAATAACTAACATACTTGATCAACAAGCAAGCTATGCAAAAGCTAGTTAAATAATTAATGAAATAACTCATTACTCTAATATTAAGTAACATGATTTACAATGAGACAACTTACCTATTTATATTCTTAGCATAGTAACTATAATGTGCTTAACCAACTAATTAACCTCTCTAATGGCACAATTCCTATTTTGGAATGTAACAACCAAATTAACCTTTCTCCTCAAACTGTTATCCTTGGTGCGTGTTTAGATTATACTTGATTTTAAAGCAGACTATAGTTTAAAATTTTGTTTAAAAGTTTCAGATATAAAGAGAGGAAGAAGTCCAAACACACCTGATACCTCCTTCATTCTTTATTTTATTTTTTTTTTTGTTTTTCTTTCTTCATCAAACAAGAGCCCAAAACAAAACAGCCCAACATAGGTCTTTCCATCCTTTGATATTGCCAAATTTGGGTCTCTGTATTGGAATCAAATGTAGCGAATCAAATGATTTTATTTTTGGGTTAGAACTCAGAAACAAATTAATTTCTCAAAACTCTCCCTTCTAACATAACTTGGGCCTGGTTAAGCATGTTGTAGTGGCCGAACTCAATCCGTTAATGTTGAAATGCAAATGTACACTTGCTAATTTACTTCATCTAACTTACTTCTAATTAATTATATTTTTAAGAAATAATAAATGCGTTTAATCACTATCCACCGTGTCACCCAATCAAATATTTCATGTGCATGACTTTTCAAGTAGTAAATGAGAGAGTAACTATTATTGGCAAATATTGATTGGATGACAATGTAAAAAATCTTTACATTATCATTAAACAGCAATTAAACTCATGATAAATGATGAAAAGATCACCTATAAAAAAAAATAAATAAAAAACTAAGTAAATAAGCATGTGTTTTGATCAAGGCCCAATAGTCGTGTTAATCTATATAGAGGGTGTAAGTGTAATTTACCTAAAATTTTACATGCATGAGTGTTGGGTCAAGCTAGGCCTACCTGCTCCTATTTTGTTCGGTCAAGGTTTACTACTTGATCCTCACGTAATATACTCTCTTAAGTTATAGAATTTTCTGTCAGACTTCGTAGTAACAAATATTTAGTAATTAATTAGTAAGTAGTAACCTTTAAATAAAAATCAAATTATATATTATTTTTTAATTCAGAATATAGATTACATTTATTTATTGAAAGATGCTATAGAAATCTCCGGTACATAATCATTCAGGTAAATACAATATATTTTCTCCAAAAATGTTTTATGTACATCGAAAACCATCTATTCCCCTTTTACCTGCATTTAATTCTTGTTTTTTTTTTTCCTCTCATTTCCTTCGCTCTCCGTCATGGTTTTTTTTTTTTTTTTCATTTCTTCTTATTCTCTTTTTCTTTTCTCTTCTCCTCCACACCTTTCTTCATTTTTTCTTCTTCGCAAAATGGTATGGATAGCATAGTTTTTATTTTCGTTTCCATCAAAAAATATTCATTGTATCTGATTGTTCAAAAATTTGTGCATACTTATTCAAAAGTTTATGTATGAGAACACAAAAATTTGTGCAATTGTTTTGAAATGTTTGTGTATGATGTAAATAGTGAGTTCATCATTTCGAGTATGAGTGAAGTAGGAGAGAGTGCGTGATAGTTATTTTTTGCTATTTAATGCGGCGCATATCTGACTTTATTTGGTTTTCATATTTAAAAAAGTTTGTGCATGTGTGTGAAAGAGTTTATACATGTGGTTATCTTTGTGTATAAGATACATTACAGTAACTATATGGTAGATACAATTTCGGTGTATCCCTAACATTATTGAATTTTATCAATAGAAAAGGAAAGAAATGCAATATATTTTCAACCTTTTTTTTTCCAACTAAACCTAGTACATATTTCAAATTGAAAATCCATTCCCTCATTCATTAACTAAGTGTTGAAAGTTCAAATTTTATTTTGAGTATAAAGTAACTTTAAAACCTGTAAATAATGTCTACATCCTTAAATGAACTTAAAGGGATTAGTCACTACTTCTGACACTGAATATCTTGAGAGATCCAAGAAAAGTACGAATCCTATGTTTGAATTACCTTTTGCTTGTTTATTTATTTCAAAATTTATTATTTTTTTGAAAAAAATTCCTTATAATTGCAGCTAAAGTCTATTTCAATTATTTTTCAATAAAATCTTATTAACATAAAAGTTTTATTTAAATTTTTTGGTAAATGATAATAAAACTATTGCTAACAGTTAGTAGCTTAAACAACATCTTTCTTAATTCTGTACCAAGAGATAAATTAAAAGAATCATCTTTGATTTTTATAGAAAAACATATAATCTGTTTCACCCAAAATATAGCTATATTTAAAAAAAAAAAAATATTATTTAATCCTTATGATATATAACAACACTCTTTTTGCATATATAGTTGGTGGATTCTCGTCAATCTATATGGGAGAATAAAGGCATCTCCACCACCACCCCATCACATACACCATGACCAGAAAAGTGCATGTGAACATGAACAGAAACCCAATGTTACTAATGGCTCGAACTATATATGCATATGGCAATCCATGATTCTTTAATTAGCTCATATAGTTGGAATATGTATAAAATAACATCTTGCCTTCGCCTTTGCGCATGTTGATGAGAAAGATTTGTATCCTCTCTCCACGTGGTTCTGTTCCATGTTCATGCTAAAAACATAGGCATAGTCGAAGAATCGAATTCATACACTTCCATTTCAACAGCGAACCTTTATGGGAAATACAAATCTTAGTCAATGTAACTTTTCCTAGCTAGATTGAGATATACAGAGAACAAATTACTATTTTCCTTAGACGTGGACATATTTCCACGCACAATTAAGCTAAAGAGAAACTATTAGATATGCACATGCCACTAGCTAATTAACATTGTGCTCTGATTAGTATTCATAATTCAGCATTAATTTCGAGTCTTATATCCAATTAACCCTCAGTCCAAAGTCACATATTTATCTTAATGGACATATATTATTTTTTATTTATGTATATATATATATATATATATATATAAAATATATATATATATATATAGTTAGTGATGAATTATAATATTTTATACTTCAACTTATCCATTTTCATAATATAATGTTAGTTTTAAATATAACAAGAGAATATTATTTTTATATCAATATCATGACTTATTTTGATATATATATATTAAAAAAATATATCTAGAATTTGATTTTCTACTTATAAAAATAGAGTTAAAGTTTGTTTGAGTGGATTTAACTCAATAAAAAATAAAATGATATCTATCTATCTTAAACGGTGATGAAATAGAGAGTGAGTTTGGTGAAGTCAAGGGCATGCACATTAGAAATAGAATAAAAATAGGCAGAACAGTTGTCCAATTTCACTCTATAAAGTGGCCTCCGCGCGCAAGCTATCTATAAATATAAGCATCCATCTAGGCAATCGCAAAAACTAGAGACATGGAGGAGCACCACAAGCTGGGGAAGGTGGAGGAGAAGGCTAGGGAAGAGGTCCGGTACCGCGGGGTGCGGAGGAGGCCGTGGGGGAAATACGCGGCGGAGATAAGAGACCCCTCAAAGCAAGGGACGAGGGTGTGGCTGGGGACCTTCGACACGGCGGAGGAGGCGGCGAGAGCATATGACCGGGCAGCCTTCAACTTGAGGGGCCATCTTGCAATTCTGAATTTTCCAACTGAGTACTATTCCCAAATAAGGGGCTCCCCGCCCTATCCACCTTACTTAGCATCATCTTCATCTTCTTCCTCCGCTCATGCTGGTGCTGGGCCCCACCAGCACCAGAGGCATGTTTTTGAGTTCGAGTACCTGGATCAAAGGGTGCTGGAGGATCTTCTTGACTCTGAGGAGCAGAACAAGCAGAAAAAGAAGTGACTTTAATAATTAGTTCCGCTATTTACTTACTATTTCTCTTTTCTTAATTACTCCTTCCTAATTAATTTCCGTTATAATAACCCTCTTGTCCCTTAATCAAAACGAGTTGTGATAATTTCAGATTGATGACTGCTTTTAGTTTAGTGCAGTCATGGATGTGGTCTAAAGGGACATGAATTTTCCTAATTTCTATCTCTTTATCTTATCTTGTCTATATATGGTACCAAACACAGTCAAAGATGATATATATATATATATTATAAATAAATTACGTGGTTTATGATATCTCACCAGGCGCATTCGACTAGCATGCATTTCTTATTATGCCATTGAATTGCTCCCGTTATGCATTTAGTTAGATGGAAAGGTAAATGAGCAAATTGTTACCCTAATAATTATAATAAGCACATAATGAAAATAGAAGCTGCTCCTTTCAAAAACATCAACGACTTTTGTTGAAAAAAATGAACATAAAAGAATTATAAAGAATACTGAATCAAATTTGATTTTGTGCACCTAGCTAGGTTTCCAATTGAAACTTTTCTTTCTCTTCTAAATCACCACTATCTAATAATTATCTATTATTAGACTCCCAAATAATCTGTAATTCGAACAAGATCTGTCTGGCATTGGGGTAGAGCTTTTTGGCACTAATTCAGTTTTCTTTATTTGCAATACATGATTAGGTGTGTTTGTGAAAATATAAGACAAGGAAACTAACTACCATAATTACGATTATGTATTTAGATTCCTACAGCCTTCCCTTTTGCATATTCTAAAATTCCTTACGTACGCATCAAAGATGAGTGCTTAAATAATGTACCAACGGGAGATTAAACAAAATTAAGACCTTAACCATTTCGTAATGCCTCAATCTTTTTTTTTTTTTTCATGTTTTATAGGTTGACACCCACTTCAAGTTATGGATTTAAGTAAATTTAAGGGAGAGTCCAATTTATAAGACTAACTTATTGAGTGAGAGAACTCGTAAACTTAAGTATCTTTCTTAGATGATATGACAATTCAATGTAAGACTTGTACAACTCTAGCCTGTCAACTACAGTGACTTTGCTATGCTATTTACTGGTAGATTTTTCTTAGATGGTTCATTTCTTATGTTGCCTCATCCATGTATTAACCTCTTAGTGAAAACACCAATATTATGAGCTTTAGAGATCCGCATCCAAAATACTAGGTGTGGGAACCCCTAAATGATGACATGGCTTTCTAACATAAGACTTGTAACAGTCTTACGGTTCTTCACTTGAGTTGCATCTCTGGAGATGTGAATTTATTTTCTTTGTATGTTTTGGTTCCCCCCCTTTTTTAATTTAAATTAGTTTGACCAGCGTATATATGATAAATGTCAGTTTTATTTATTTTATTTTGTTTGTAGTATGACCGCAATGATTAATCTTTGTTCAATGGCAAAGAGCATGAAGGTTACGCAGTCTCTTGACAAATGTTGTTTCTTTAACATTTGATCTGGCAACCTCATCTTAAGCCTCAACATTGCTTACTGCTTCAACTATTTTTTGTTGGACAAGTTTCATTTTCATTTTTTATATAAGAGTGGACAGTTGATTGAGACAAATCTTACGGTCTTCTTACCAATTTTGAGGTTCTAATTGTAAATCATTTTAATGAAAGTTCTAGTATGAGTTCAAAGTACATATAGGGATTAAAAAGATCCCACACCACAAAAGAATGTGAGAACTTTATTAGGGAATAGACTCATAAACATACTTTCTTAAGTTGTTGGTTTGAGATGTTGTTTTGGCCTGTTATTACTGTTTCCTTAAGTGTTGTCCCACGAAAAACACATATTTTTAGCCATAGATGACTGATTTTCCAAAATAGAAACTCATCAGACCTAAAGAAAGTGTAAATTGGATTGTTCCTCCCCATCATGCAAGGAAGCTCCAAATGAAAGTGCAGTTGATGATATATACATGTCTAGAAATTGTTATAAGTTAATTTATTTTATTTTGAATTATTGTTATTCTCTTAATTTTAGGGTAGATTAAATTCTCTAGTTTATTTTTATCAATAATTTGAATTATTATTATTCTCATCCGTATCTCTGTTGTAACAATTTCCTCTAATTAATAATAATGAAAAACTAACAAGTGCCATATAGACATTTGTGATAATTCTCTAATGAGAACTATTATGCATAGTTTTTACATATAGTTTTAGGATCATTTCATGCATTTTAGGATAGTTTTAGTTGTTTGTTCATTGATTTTCAAGAATAAAGGTCTCAAGGAGAAGATGATTGAAATGATTTTATTCTAACTTTATCAATGGATTTGCTCCAACTACAAAGTTGAAGACTTCTTTCTTAGTTTTAATTGGAGACTTGAATCGTGTTATTCGAACATCTATAGCAAAAATCATGACACTTTTGCTATTGCAGTGCAAGGCAAGGGACACCACTTGAGTGTTGCAAAGACAAAAGCGCCAACACTAAAGCCATCTGGGCACCACTCGAGTGATGCTTGCACAACTCGAATGGTGCTGCAAAAAATTATAAAAAAACGTAACTCATTTTTGTAATTTCAAACCCGAGGCGATAAAAAAGAAAAGCTTAACATGTTTAGAAGGCATTTTGCGTTTTTCCTAAGAAGAGAACAAACTCTAGGAGAGAAAACAACATGGTATTAAAGGCAATGGAGATCGATCGAAGCGAGAGTGGAGAAATCCTAATCCTAAAAATTTTATTTGTAATTTTCTCTATGCATTCTTAATTTCTTCTTCATCTACTTCTTATTTGTGTTTATTATAATCATGAACATAAACTAAACTCCTCTTAGTTAGGGCTTGATGTAAACTGCCATGGTTATACTAAATTGGTTTGAGGTTATTCAGTTATGATTTGTGTTGAGTGTTTCTATCAATTCCCACTGCTTTTGGTTTATTGGTCATTTATTAAATGATTTCTAGCCTTGTTTGTAACTCGAGAGAGGGAAAACCAAAGTGCATAAGATAGAATCACCACAAATTGGGTGAAAGTCAAATATGAGTAAATGTGATTTGTGCGGTAATCCTTAAGAACTCACTAAGCAATCAAACTTTGAACAAGTTAATTCTCACGAAGAGATTAGGTAAATAACTTGAGAGAAAGACAACTATTGTGACATTGAGAGAGACCTTTAATTTAGAGGAGTCCTTGCCATACGCTAGTTACAAAATGAATAATTGAGAATTAATTTAATAAAAGTTGTGGTAAGTAAAATCTAATACCTTAACTATCATTCTCTTTGAATTAAAACCCAAAACCTTCGCTTCTTTTTAATTTTTGTTTCTTGAATTATTTATCTTTTTAATCTTAAATTTGTTATTACCAAACAATCAATCAACGTTCCTTTCGTTTTACTTATTTAGTATTTATTTTGTGATTAATAAGTGCTGGAAACAATATCTTTTATTCATTTTATTATTTATATGATGTGGTCCATGAAAATTCGTATCAACTTGTTAATAAGTTTAAAGTAGGAACAATACATTGAAATTATAGGCTTTGGAAGTTTCTAATGCATTGAATATATTGTAAACACATCTTTCCACTTTAAATTTCTTAACAAGTATCCTTTGGTCACTTATTAACAAAACCCTAATAGTAATAATCTGATAGCTTTTATTGAGTTTGTTCAGCCATTCATCCAAAACTCCTATATGATATCAGAGCCATTATAGTTAACAACCTTACTTCTAGAATAACAACCAAGTTCTCCACCTCTACCATCTACCCTTCCGCCAACTTTTTTCTATCTTTTTATCCAGCTAATCTCAATATCAAAAATTTGATCAGGAGATAGAATCTTTGTGACTTTATTAGTGGAGAACCACATGCACCACTTTAGTGGATTGCTGCTCATATGATTGACACACACCAAAACGTCGTTAATTTCAGTGCGCGATCAAATAATAATTTATAAAACTAAGAAAACGCCAAAAACGTAGTAAAAGAGGCTAACCTAGGTCGTCTCTCAAGGAAGCAATTAGAACTAATTATAATTACAATTAAAAAAGGGGGTTTGGATTGATGAATATAAATAAAAAGAAAGCAAAACGAAAGTAAGTTAACAATGATAAAAAGCAATATCTTGCATACGGCTTCTCTAGATCAAGGATTAATTTTCATTGGTTCCTAATTAATTATCCATAAGAGGGGATGTTGTTTATTAGTTAAAATCTCTAACTAATACGCAATTCACTTAAGAGACTACGATCGTCAATCCCCTAAGCATTTATTAATATAGGAATTAAAACTAAGATCTCAACATTTAAAACCCATATCAATTATGTCCCAATTGCACAACCTATTTAAATCTAATTAGCTCCCCAAAAAGTTTCCAAATCCTAAATCAATAAATCCTACAATCGTCAAGATTTATCAACCTAGAACTAACCCTAACCAACAACATGCGATCGCTATATTACTAATTAGGGGTGGAACAAATCATGAATAAACATTAAGCACAAGACATCGAATTAATCCTAATCTAGAGTTACCGCATGCAAGATATTAAGAAACTACTTCTCCATGTATGGAGGATAAAGGCTCATAATAAATAAATAGAAGAAGGGAGTGAAAAATAATACAGAATTAAAGTAACAAAACCTGAATACAATAACAGAAAAAATTCGCAAATAGTTAGGAGCTTGCGTTGTCAATGCAAACGCTCCAACAATCCTTGAAGAATTACTAACTAAGCACTACTAACATAAACCTAAAGTGCATAAAATAAAGGAAAAGTGTAGAAAATAAAAGTGGAGGTTGAGTATGGAGTTCTCTTTTTCAGTTGTTGAGAGATGATATCTATTTGTAGAGGATTGACCTAAAGTGGGTGTAAATCTCGTACTTTCAGCACAATAGTTAGTAAAATCGCGATAACTTTGGCTACAGATATTGATTGAGGTGATTCAAATCTCCAATTAAAGCTAAGAGATGGATCTACAACTTTGTAGTTGACATCAAGTCGAGATTCAATCTCCATCATGGTGAAAAATCCGTGGCAAAGTCAACATTAAAAATCCTCAGCAAATCTTTGACCAAATCTTTTTGAATTTGAATTCAATCTTACATTTATTGGTCCAAATCTTTTCTTCAAAATTTATATCTTATCAAATCTCCTTCAAATATTCAATGATCCTCTTGACAATTTATTTTCTGTAATTAAAATAGAAAACTAAAAAAGAACAAAAAAAATGTGCAAATTAATAGTGCTTAAAGTTGTATTTTTCTCAATTTCTCACAAGAGAGGATAATGTGCAAAACATATTAATTAAGACTTAAAACCACACATTTTTAGTATGCAATGTTCAATTATAGAATGATAAAATAGGATACAAAATCCACCTATCAATGATTCTTGGCATCCACATCCATCTACATCAACCCAATCTTGACGACTATATTCATTGGCGCCCATCGTTCGACCGGTCTATGCATGGTTAACTCATCAGCTTTTGGAGGAGACTCTTCATTTGATTGCCGATGTCATGTGATGTTTGGTGGAACACTCTCTAAGATATTTTTGCTAATGTCCACTTAGAATGGAGCTTCTTCTCACGGAGAAGCTTATTACCATATTGAGCAAGGATCTCTCAAATCATTAGGCTTTTTACCGAGCCTTTGCCACACAAATCATTCTTGTAATTTCGTTGCAAACTCAAACTATGTCATCCTATGCCCGATTTGGGGGGGGGGGGGTTTGAAAGTGTAGTTTGGACGATACTTGTATTTATAAGTTGTTACAATTAACTAATTAATTTATTTCGAATTATTGTTATTCTCATCCTTATCCCTATGTAACAATTTTCTCTATTTAATAATAATAATAATAATAATAATAATAATAATAATAATAATAGTAATAATAATAATAATAGTAATAATAGTCATCGTCACAAAACTCTCATTAGAGTTTGTTGAGTCATTGATTCAAAACTTTTACACTAAAATCATGTTCTTATCATCAAATTAAGTGCTAGACTAAGATGCAAAGAATATAGCATAGTTTAGCATATTTGTCATGATCTTATAGTTTTCGTATTTTTCTAATGGATAGTTTTTTATGAGTTAATTCGGTTTTATTCCCCTTTAATTGTGAAATGTTGGGCTCCCTTTTATTTATACTTGCTGCCCGGTTTTTCTGAGTGGGTTATTTAATAAAATAAAAAAAATTCAATCTTTACACTCAAAAGATAAAGAGAAGACTTTGATTCTTTATTCAAATCCATTTAAAAGAAACAAATTAAGGAAAGATTTGCTGATATAGTTGTAAAGAAGAAAAAATCTTACCTGTGTGTTTGGTTCGCTGTAATGAGGGAGTGGGAAAATGAGATATTGAGAATAAGGTACCAATTTTATTGTCATTTAAGTCATTTTCATTTTAGTATTGTAAAACCGGTAATATTGTATAAGATTGCATATTGGGCAGTAAAAAGGTTAAAAGAAAATAAATTTAGTGTTGTAAAAGTAAAGTGTTGTGTGTTAAATCAATGAACACACTAAACATGATAACATTAGGAATGAATGTATTAAGGAGGAAGTTTGTGTAACATCTATTGTAAAAAAGATGATAGAGTTCACTGTAATTGATTTGGGCATGTGTGGAGAAGGTTGGTAAAAGTCTCGATTAGGACAGTAGCTAGACTACATAGAGGGTATATAGTTCAATAGCCATAAATAAAGGAAGACCTGAAAAAGTCATAAAGAAAACTATATAAAGAGATTTAGGGTGAGTTCGTTTTAATGTATATTTACTTATTTTTGGAAATAAACATTTGAGAATATTTTATTTCCATGTTTGTTTCAAAGCATAAAAATTATTTCTACGAATAAATCACTCCCCAAAAAAACTATATACTTAAGTTTCTATGCATTTTTATTTCCATCTTGGAGGTTGGGAATGTTTTATTTACATGCCATAATAACGAGAGGATTGTACAAAGAATATTAATTTATCCTCAATTTTGTTTTAAATAATAATAATAATAATATGGTGAAACAAACGAGGTTTGCACTTGAGAATGACATTCCTAGATATTATATTCCTGAAAATGTGACTTCAAAAGCTTGAAACAAATGCCTTAGTTAATGGTTTAAATTAACATTAATATAATTTTCATTAGAATATTATGATCCATGAAGTTGACCACACCTAGTGAAATAAGGCTAATTAATTACTTGTTATTGTTGTTTAAATCATTTTTTTTTACACTTCTGCTTTAGTTTCAGCACACCAAGCTTCTTTTATATATAATTGGAAAATTTCAGAATAAAATTGAGCAGGCATTTGTGATCATACCAAACATGTTAAAGACAAAAGAAAATTTCATTTTATTCGACTATCATTCTTTCTATTACTATTAGTACTTCGTATTTGTGGTTGTGGTTGAGCGGAATGAGCTTATCCTCCTTTAACCAAATGTTAAGGGGTTTGATTTTTGACTTTGGGTATAGAACAATTTTAAATTTTCAGGCCGACTGTCTCACCCTTAAATGTGCTTACAAGTCAGTGAAGGAATTTGTTATTGGGATCGCACCAATGAATACCCTAATTGTGAAACAAAAAAGAAACCGACCAGATGATCATAAGAATAATATCTAGTACTTCTAGATGATCATAAATGTATCCATACAGCCATTAGCTATACACTATCTGATATTCACAACTTGAATTAAAGATGAATATATCTAAGTTTGAAAAGAATCATATTACTGCTCAATTAATTAGTGTGGTCAAAGTAATTTCACAAATTAAAAATAGACTACAGAAAAACTTAATTAGTTATAGATACAAAGGTCTAAGTAGTGTAGGTGAAGATTCGCTTATGCACTTGTGGATATGTTGTTCTATAAACTTATGCATTAAAGCATCATTAGTTGTTTTTTGGTACACATTAAAGCATTTTTAGTTATTAGGTTTTGCATTATAATTTAGCTATTACATAAAAAATTAAGCCAAATTCAGATGAGGCTAAATTTCAAATGCATGTATAGCACTTTAATCCACTACACTCGCGTTCTTATTGACGTCTTGGTATGTGTTTTTTTTCTCGATGGTTTGATGTCTTGGTAAGTAATTGCCCTGATTAATTTGTAAGTTTAATAAGGTAAATTGGTAAATTGATTTGTTTATGGGGGTGAATGACACACATAAAATGGAAAAGCTGAATGATATAATTCGGAATCTAGCTTTTCAGATGATAATACATATTTTATACTAGTAGAAAAGATAATACCTTCCTACAAAAAGATAATGAAATAACTTTCAATACCAACTTGATAAACATAATGGTTAGGTATCTTCTTATATGCTTTAGATAATTGCAATCAATTCCATTTGACGAGATTTAATTTTCCAATTATTTAGTAAGAATACAAGTACTAAGCCTGCAAAGTCAATTCTCATTGAGTGATTAATAATATGCTAACTTCTGATATAGGCTAAACTAAACCCCCGATGAGGTTAGGTGATATTACATACGGCAACTTTAATTTGTTATGGCTCATGTCTGCATTGAATTCTTCAATATATTTACAATGGGGTTTAGTGTCATATTTATAATAGTGCTCATTTTCATCATATTCAAAAGACATAAAGTTATCAGGTGTAATATTCTAAATTCCAAAGACTTCAGTGTAATCTATTCTTTGAAATACTTAAAGTAGGATTATAAGGAAAAAAGAATAGTTTACATGTACATCAATGCATTAGCAATACTGATCTTGATGTATATAACCGATCTTGATATGTGAAATTATATGTTAAGCTTTAATTCATAATATTTAAGAGCGTGTAGAATGATTTTGGTTTTCATTCTTGTGACTGCAGATGATCTTAGTGAAAGAAATTACTTACAAATATTTGAGATTAATTAGCGGTGAACAAAGAATATTAGTTGGCGATATGATGTGCTTGAAAGAAGAGAGCAATTTCTATTCATAGATCTTCGAGGTCATAGGGGAAAACATGTGGAATATAGCATTTTTTCAAATATACTGTCCTCATCTTGCCATTGACAAAACGTCTTGTTTGAGATCAGAAAGGAAATGGAACATTTCCATTTTTTGCAGATATTCTGGATCTTCTTATAATCGTTATGCATTTTATGACGTAGCTAGATATGTATAATCTACTTGAAATATATGTTTATTTCAGATTCAAGATATATGGGATTTAAAGACTTTCACGTGGATAGTGCGTTCAGAAACAAATGTTCAATTCATCGATTCGAAAGACAAATTTTCAAAGCATGTTAAATATTCTTCTTACAGGATCTATCAACTTTTAGTCATTACGAAGAAGAGATGCCAATATATAGGATCATTTAGTTTAAAGTATTATTATTGATTGCTAATCCAGATTTTTCAATTTTTTTTAAACAAGAGTTTTTGTTGCTGTCTTAACTCGGAAGTAAAGAATAGGAAGGTATTGTTAAGATATATTACTTTAAGTTTTTGGGAGAGATAATTTTAAACATAGTATGAGATATTTTAAGACCATGAGGTCTAAGACTCGATCCTTAACAACCCTCATATTTAAATATTGTCCATGTTGCAAGCCAATAACTCTTGCGTGAGGGGCGTTTAAGATATAAAACTATATGCTTTTTTTTTTTGCTTAACAACTTAAGCTTTTAGAAGACATAATTCTTAATATAGTATCATTGTTAGTCCCACTTTAAACTTTTGGAAGAGATAATTCTTGACATAATAATGACATGTATCCCTCATTGAGTTGAGATGGAACGTGCCTCTTTTCTAGTATTGTGTGAGATGTTTTATGGCCGGAGCTAGTTAATACAAGGATCCCATTAGAGGATAAATTGGGGCATCGGGGAGAGGGAATTTGGAAACAAGCACTACAATAAATTTGGCCTAAAACACTTCATTACAAAAATTTGGTTTAAGACTAGACTTTTTATTTCTTCTAGTATTAAAAAGGAACATTTTTATTGATTAAAGGATACGTTTCATAATTTATACCTAAGGCTACCTTTTGTTTTATAGTTGGTATGCATCGTTCAAGATGTAAAAGAGGATCACCGATCAACAAGCAGACCACAAGGGACATGAAAGGGGGGATCTAAGATCCATACAAGACAATCCAAGCAATAAGAGTAGCCCAAAAAACCAATTCCAAACCTATACCATGACACCAACACCCCCAAACTATACATGCACCCAACTCAAAAAAAAAAAAAAACCTGGTTTGATGCCACCAAACGCACCCCCACAACGGACATGATCACCCTATACATATAACGAGCAGGCAAAAACCAACACTTAGCAAAAATAACGATGTGCCGCAAGCAACTAAAAAAAAAAAGTCAATACAACCTAAGGAAGCCAAGGAAAAAAAATATATCACTGGCAGCACCAGAATATCAACATGTTGAACTCCTCAATGTAGTAAGAGACAGTAAAGGCTTGCAAAATGTCACCCATGTATGAATGTTGATCATGGTAGGATGTTGACTTTGAGATCACAACCAATTAGTCGAAGCAAGAGTTTTTAACAACCTGACACGGATAAAGGACCCTCCACAATTTGATTATTGCATCACTTCTGATAGCTTAATTTCCATACTGGCACTCGATACTTGCATAATTTACTCCACAAGACTTAAGTCCATTCCACATTCCAATCGGAATCAATTGTCCCCAAAATCAACAAGATCAAGCATAATTCGTTTCACCTCACCATCACACCCATACACCCCAACATACTAAAGGAGCTAACCACCAAAACAACCCACATACCACGCCCAAAACCTCAAATGCACCGCATATTTTTCTCACATGATTAGTTACCGCTATGCATAAATATCAAACAATTCCCATAAGATACCTTGAACAATAATCAACCAACTTCAGATAGATTACCTTGGGACATCCCATTGATTGAACCAAGCTATTCCCTTCTACTTTAACTCTCCAAATAAGGTGGCACACCCTAACTTAGGGTAGTGACCGGCATGCAAGGGACTAGTTCCCTTACAGAAGCCTTTGGAACGCTTTTTTGTAAAAACATGCACTTTAACTTTAATTAAAACAAATAAAACTTTCTTTTTTTGAATAAACAGGAACTCTTTTTTATATAAACTATAAATATACATGATAAAATACTCGACTAGTCCGAGGATCTTGCCTGTATACAATTGGAGCACTCTAGACATAACTCGATTACAAAATAAAAATAAACTAACAATTCCTATGGATAGCTTCACCTCAAGGTGAACTGCTGACTCTGGGATTCTGGCGTCGCTACGCTGACCATAAACTCCATGCTTTGCTACGCTGCTTCGTAACCTGTAACTGGAGGGGGAGGTGAGAGGTGAGAATTCTGGGGAGAGTCTAATATATATAACAAACATAAAACATTTCTACAATAATAACTAATACATGAAAGCATTTGAAATCATAATCAGTTGGGGAGTTCTCTAGATAGACGTTCCGAGCATTATGGTTTAGCTATTCCTAAATGTCTGGGCTTTACAATCTTGCCCCTAATCTACATGACATGATACATGACACCGAGCATCACGGGCTGCCATGTTCGGACTTTATGGTCTTGCCCCTAATCTACATGAATACTATTCTATTCTACAATTGTACAAGGTATACCATGGTCAACGTAGACTGCTGCTGACTTACAAATCTATCCTAGATACACTCCCATGAATTTTTTTTTAAATATATAACATGATCATCATAATATAATTCTTATATTGATATCATAACATAATATCTTTGAGTGTTTTATCTTGGAAAAATAAAGGTAGATTAAGATCTCATGCTTAGGGAGATTCTTAGGTAAGAGAGGTATGTCACAATGGACATCTTAAGTACCAAGTCTTGTCCTTAGCCAGAACCTTTCCTTAACATAAGTATTCTCCCACCAGAATCTTTCTTTAACCATTATCTTTTATTAAGGGTTTAACTAAATAGTATGAGTGTCTATATCATTTAATGCTAATCATACACACAACATGAATATATTTAATGCAATAAATGTGGCCCCATGTAGTTCTAAAAATAGTTTCATGATTTTCTTAAAATAACTTTGTAAATATCTATCTCATAAATAAATATCTCCAAATAAATAATCATGAGAGAATATCTAACTAAATAAAAGAATAACTAACTTCATAAATACGTAATTAAAATAATAAATTCTACCTCCTAAGATTTTATAAAACATGCACAAATAAAATAATACTAAAATAAATAAATAACTTTTAAAAATAACTACATGGTCTAAAATAGACTGTGAAGAAAGTCACTCACCTTAACATGACTGATTACTAAGGAGCACTAAGCTGGGAGCTCTAGACATCCTACGTGGAGGTGCTGCTTCCCTACGAAAGAAAGACGAGAGGGAGAAAAGAAATAAAATATAACTGGAGCGAAAAGTCTCACAAAAGTGTGACCTCTCAAGCTCTTGGAGTGAATTAGCAAGTCTAAACACTCACGAAAAACCTCTCTATATATGGGGAGGAGAAGACCCCCTTCAACAGCGTTAATCGATGTGTGACTAATTTCTGCACTCGTCTCGTACGATATGAACCCATGTAAACATCATCTCGCGCTAGATGAGTTTCAGCAACCACTTTTGCTCACCTGCGACATCATCTCGCGCAAGATGTTATACGTTTTGGGTGAGACGTGCCCTGTGACTAGCATCTCGTGCGAGACGCCCTTCTCTCTCTTTTTTTTTCTCTCTCTTCTAATGGTCATCACATAAGGAATGTTACCAAACCCCGCCTTTCCCCCACCACCAAGTCTCTTACAATGGTCAATCTTTCTAACTATGCTTGCCCATAACCACCTACCTCTTGCACAAATTCACTTTTTTATTTTTCTTCAATAACCAGGCTCTGTACTTCTTTGCTAGGAAGTTGATCACCTTATCGTTATCCACAGCTACGAGACCCATGCTTCTCCTAAAGCTCCATGTCTCCTTGGCTTTCGCTATTGGATCCTGCCATTCCTCAATGTTTGAACTCGTGTCATCCCCATCATCTTCTACAGGCTAAGATTCTTAGTTGTGCATAATCTCCCTTTCTCTTTGTCTCTTGGCTCGTCTAGTTGTTGCCCTTTCCTTCCTTTAATTTGGCAATCTCACAAAAGTTATGTCTTGACTTTAAAAGTGTAACCTTTATTAAAAGTAACACTTTGTTAAAACTGTAACATTTCTCATGATGTATTATGAAGTTAAGGTTATACTTTTTGAGGAGTTGTCAAATTGAAGGCGATCTTCAACACTATGAATTGTAGCATTTAGTCAATAAAAATATTTTAACGAATACAAAGCTCATAAGGTGGGTTTGACGCTAGTCATCTCATTAGGGTTAGGATGTATCTCCAGTCTCTTTGGGAACTTACAGAAATATTTACAGATCACTCATCAAAGTGACCTTTATATTGAGAGTGGAAATCAAACTCGCATCTTTTAGGATATGAGCCTGTTCTTTATTAACTGTGCCAACTATCTTTGACAATATAAAAAAATGCTAACTGTCAACACCTAATTTTGTGGTTGCGACACTAACTCATAGGAAGTAATTGACCATCTATTATGATGACTACCACTCATGATTTAACACTTTCTTGAATTTCATCGGTTATTAGTTCGAAACATTCTTTGCATCCCCTCTTTTAGAATAAACCTTTTGTCCATTTCAACATTACTCTCTCATACTAATTATAATGCTGTTTTTGATAGATCTGCTATGATCATACAAGAGCACCCTTCCTTGAAGATGATTGGAAAAGTTAAATTGGTTAAAGACCTTTATGTCTTGTACCAATCAGCCCCTGCTTATTCAGCCTTTTCAAATTTTGTACTTCTTTCAAATGATAATGTTGTCAATTCTATTTCTTTTCACACTTGGCACAATAGGTTAGGTCATTTTTCTAATCATGTACTCAATAGAATAAGTGCCACTTTGTGTTCTCAAAAGAATTTTTCTGATATTAATCATTGTACTATTTTTCCCTTAGCTAAAATGAGAAGATTGCATTTTGTTGCCAATAATCATTTTTTTTGTTAATGTCTTTGATTTAATTCATTGTGACACATGAGGACCTTATCAAATTCCTACTCATGACAACATGAAATATTTTCTAACAATTGGGGACAATTGTAGTAGATTTACATGGACATATTTACTGAAAACGAAATCAGATGCATTAGCCACTCTTATTAGGTTCATTACCCAGGTTAAAAGCCAATTTGGGAAGACAGTGAAGCAAATCCGATGGGATAATGCTAAGAAATTGGCAATTACGAAGTTTTTGGATGATAACGACATCCTTCATCAATTCTCCTGTGTGAAAAGGCTTGAACAGAACTCGGTGGTTGAGCGAACCAATCGAAGATTCCAATATGATTTTGGGGAGAGTGTATTTCTACAACAACCTTTCTAATAAACAGAAGCTTAAAACTCCCTGCGAGCTTTTGTTTAATAAATTCCCTGACTATCATTCTCTACGGGATTTCGAGTGTTTGACTTATGCCTCAACTGTACCATCTAGGAGATCTAAATTTGCAGCTAGAGCTCTTCCTGCAATATTCTTGGGATATCCAGTAGGACACAAATGGTACAAACTTTACAACATGGAGACTAAGTCATTTTTTATCTCCAGGTATGTCACATTTCCCGAGGATGCTTTTCCTTTTTCTCAAATCAAACCTGCAACCACAACCAGTTTTGAGTTAGTGTTACTGCTTGTTGCATCCGATTTGCTAAGCACAAACCCTCCTTTAGCCACTTCAGTTGCACCATTTTCTAATACGCAGCAAACCGCTGATGTTCCGATTTAGGTCTCTACTCAGGTTCCATTGAGGAGGTCTTCTAGACAGTGAGATTTCCCTGCATATCTTCAGAACTATGAGTGTAGTCATCCCATATCAGCTTAAGTCAATTACTCTTGGCTTTTCCCTGCTTATACATAATTTATTATGCAAATTTTGGCTGTTTTTGAGCCCACCTTTTACCATCATGCTGTGAAATATCTAGAATGGCAAAAGGCTATTGAAGAAGAGTTGCAGGCCATGAAGGATAATAACACATGGACTATTGTCCCGTTACCTCAAAGAAAACACACCATTGGTTGTCACTGGGTTTATAAGATAAAGTATAAGGAAAATGAGACCATTGATAGGTACAAAGCCCACTTAGTCGCTAAGGGATATACATAGCGAGCTGGTATTGATTTCATGGATACTTATTCTCCTATTGCCAAGATAACCACAGTCCGATTATTGCTTTCCTTTGCTGCCATAAGGAATTGGCATTTCCAACAAATGGATGTGAATAATGCATTCTTAAATGGTGAATTGTTTAAGGAGGTTTATTTGGATCTACCTTTAGGCTATGCTATCAAAGGATCTAATCTTGTATGCAAACTCAATAAGTCCATATACGGCCTTAGACAAGCATCCCAACAATGGTTCCACAATTTTTCAACCACTCTTATTGACAACGGCTTCACCTAGTCCATAAGTGATTATTCTTTGTTCCACTTGGGGTCTGGAGATAATATAGTTTTCCTTCTGGTTTATGTTGATGATATCATTGTTTCAGGGCCAAATGTAGCTCGAATTGTTGAGGTACAACAAACGCTCCAATCTCTCTTTAAGCTTAAGGTGTTAGGTGTAAAGGCCCGTGATTAAGAGCCCATCGTAAGGGCCCAGGTTGTTCTCAGAGACACGCTACAGCTCCCGTAGCGCTCTCTAGCGCGTCAACAGCAGCGAGACGCTGCAGCGCCCCTGGCGCGCTCAAACTGCCGCTACTGATCAGAAAATCTAATCCGCACCTCGTGGGACAGAAGAGGGCCTGCCTCGCCCTTTTGGCCACTTCTCCGCCTATATATAGAGCTCTCATCTTCCCTTTTCAACTCCCTTAGAGCTTCAAACTCTTGTCCTCTCTAGAATAGAGTTCCTGCTTAGTTTCTCTCTCTCTCTCTCTCTCTCTCTCTCTCTCTTGTGAAGGCGCGACGTCTTCACTTAGGGTAGGTATCCAGTCCTTTTTAGGATTGCCTAGGATAGTAGGCCCCAACACTGCTACTTTGGTAGTGGTGGCCCTATGATGATCCACGGTCGTCGTGGCTATGCCGGATCGCCGTAGCGATGCTAGATCGCTACAGCAGAGCATACAATTATGTTCTCCTTATGGGTTCTAATGGTGTGGTTTATGTTGGCATTTCCAGGTGCCAACACTACGCTGCTTGGAGCTCCTAGTGCTAGTGCCCCCTCAGTTCCACAAGATTTCAGGTGAGTGGAGGTCTCAGCACTTTGACGGTTCCACCTCGGTCGTCTGTCAATACAGTCAGTTGTGCATTATAACATATTATATATATATATATATATATATATATATATATATAAACACACACGCTTAGTAGGTGACAGTTGCCATGCTTACTTGACATGTTATATTATGATATGTTTATGCTATGTTAGGGCAAAGACTTAAAACTATAGACATGATATACCTTAGGATTGTTTGGTTAGGATTACATAGTAGACCTCAATAAAGACTCCGGTTAAGCATTGGACCTCACTAAGGGCAGGTTCTGGCAAAACAAAACTTGATACTTAAGTTGTCCATTGTGACACACCTCTCTTACCTAGGAATCATCTCCTAAGGATGGGACTTCAGTCCTTGATCATGACAAGTAAATAAGACAAAACTAAATAGGACACCCTTGTCATAATTGGTTGACTTAGGTCCTAATAACTTGAGTAAACTAAGCTAGCTCACTTAAAAGACTTTATAAACAGTAGATTGTAGGATAGATGAAATAAAATAGTACGGGGTGATCGACCTCGTAAGATCAGACTCAGTATTAGAAAGTTTTGAGCGCCATGCTCCTTAGATTATGACACGCATGCCCTTCCAGATCCAGATTATATGACTGTCAGGCTCCTCAGATTAGGGTATGCGTACCCTCATAGGTATCCAAGTTGAGCGTACTGGAACCACTAGGATTTACCTTGGTGAAGCAAGATCGAGCCGAGGTTTCCTTGGATTGGAGATCGAGAAACATCTCTCCTCGCGCCCCTAGCTCTGCCAGGGAGACGGGCACACGCCGCTGATAGATTAGATTTACTTTCTCCGCAACTTATTTAGATTTACCTTACAATAGTTTATTCAACTTCTATGTTATATTTATTTATTCAACATATGTATATGCCATGGCTATATGTAATATATGTTATTTGTGTGGTACAGAGATACCCACCACTGAGATGACAAACTCACCCCTTTGTCAATATCATTTTTCAGATATAGTAGAGGATAATGAGAACATCCCCTCATCCAATAGAAGCGAGGAATCATTGTTAGTGGTAAGCTCCGCTTCGCAGTGGGGTCTATCAGAGTCATGTTAGATATGCTCCAGAAGTCTAGGGAAGGATTCCTCATCTAAACATTTCATTATTTTATTTTTAGTTATGATAATAGACATTATGTAACTCAGTATTGTTGACTTTGAACCAGTTATACGAAATCAATTATTTTATAAAGTTAGCTATTCTAAAATAAAGTTATTTATTTATTTTATTTATAAGCATTTCATGTACATTAGTATGACATGTCAAAGTTTCTGTAGGGTAGTAGCCCTACGTGTGGTCACGTCATAAGTTGAGACGTGACAAAGTGGTATCAGAACCATAGGTTTCCCTTAGTTATTCGAAGCATAAGGACTTCAAATGTTGTCGTAAGTATATAAATGGAAATGCACCCCTAAAACCTTTAGAAGAGTAAATTGTCAGTCTAGATAGTGATAGATGTGCTCTTATTTAATTGGCTCGCTTAAAACTTCACAAAGAAAAAACGACCATGACTTCGTCCGAATCTTATCCATATTTTCGCACGAGATCTAATCTTCTAAAGTAACCCATCAGAAAATAATTTGTTACTAATTATAATTATATGTTTTATGTGATTCGTCCATGTGCACTGATAAGTTACGACGTAATATTCCTTCCTAGAATTTGGTGTGCAGTATTGCCATCTATTTGAATCACCACGTTGCTGCAGCATTACGAGTAGGGTGAAAATCTTAAACAGTTAATTATAAAGAGTAAAGACAGTAAACAGAGATATCCGAGACTAAAATACTTTTGAACGGGACATTACGTTGAGTGACATCTCGTTTGTTATTCGATGAAGTTTTATTTAGATGTGAATTTCATTAAAATTTCTTTTAATGGTAGATGAGTTATGAGATGACACAATGGGTACATAACACAACTTTTTTTTTATTATTTGAGTTAAATATATTTTTAGTCCTTTGTAAAATTTAAATTTTGTGTTTTATCCCTTATAAGTTTTTTTGCTAAAAATTATCTCCTATGAACTTTTTTTAAAGTTTTAGTCTCTACAATCATCTTAAGTTGTTAATTGTTCATGTGGCAATTAACTTGACAATGTGTCGAATGCGAGAAAGAGCATGAGGAGAGAAGTAAGTGATGGTGTGTGGGTGAGGTCGCTTTGTTAGCATCAGCAAGGGTGCCAGCTCATAAAGTTGTAGCGAAGAAGAAGAAAACAACAAGCATACAATGAGAACATCAAGGGAATAAGGAAGGGGTGGTGGTTGGGTGATCTGCCACGTGGTCAAGTTAACTATCATGTCAGTAATTAATAACTTAATATGACAACATAGACTAAAACCTTATAAAAAATTTATGAGAGACGATTTTTAAAAAAAAATTTATAAAAAATAAAATTTAAAATTTATAAGAAATGCAAAATATATTTAACCCTTATTATTCTGATAATAATGAAAATAGGATCTGGTTGTAACTCTTGACATAGAGCAGTGTACTGTGCTGTATACTATTTCTCCATAACAAGTTTAATTAGAATATTTTTTCTCTTAAAATGCCTATGCCTGGTCTATGATGTGATTATTTTGAAGACAAAGATAAATATATACTGCCACACCGAAATATTAATAATGATTAACATTCAAACCAGATGTTAGTTTTAACTGATCGAATAGTTTATTGATAATCCAATTCCTTAGTGTCGCTGTCGCATATCCTTTTACAACAGGAAAAAGTAATCATGTCATTTGGTACATTTAAATTTACAAGTGTTGTTGAGTTTACTAAACAAACCTGAAAGTTTATGACTAACTAGTGCAATCTTTTTGTTTGAAGGTATTATTGACACCACTGATTTTAATTTCGAGCAATGTTTAGAAGATCTAATAAATCAACTTATAAATAAATTTACATATTTTGATGAATGACACATAATATTTTATTATGTATTTTGTCCTTTAAAATGTTAAATATTATTCATTAAAATGAGTAGAATGATAAGTTAAATTTCTCATACAATTTTCTTTCATTTCCTGCGGCATGTTCTGTTTTGTTTTTTTAAGGTGCATGAAAGGCATGATTTTTTTTTTTGGTTACAAGGAAGGCATTAATATTTTTGGTCCAAAGAAGGCATGTCCTATTATGCAAATATTATTGTGTAATAGTTAATTCATTTTGAGCCTTGAGTTATTTTTGTAGCCCAATTCTTATTTACTGTTCCGTGGGCCGGACATAATTAGAACCCAAAGGAGATAGCTGCTTGCTGCAGTGTGTACGAGGTATTACAATTTCGAATAAAAAAATAAAATAAAATAAGAGGATGACAAAGATGGTTGGCACAATCACTAAAGAAATAACTCATATCTTAAAAGCATGTGAATTTGCTATTGATGCAAGGACTATTTTGGTGGGTACTTTGTGAGTACATCTATAAACACTCAAAAATTCTAAAGGCGTATCTTCACCCGAATAGGATAACTAGATGTGTAGTCACATGATTAAGAGACAATGTGAGTTACTTCTATGTCACATCTCTTGGTTGGAAAAAATTTTCAATTGATACAATTTTACCACATAATTTTTTTTAACTATTTGAAAATTTACCATATAATATTTAGATATAAGGGGTGTACTGAATCAAATTGAATTAGATCAAATAAGGTCTTAACTTGACCCAATTTTTTATCGAGTCATTTCTTTGAACCCAAGTTGGGTTCGATAATAATCGGACTAGTAGCTGGGCCAACTCAATCCAAAAGTGGGTTAGATAAAATATATTAATTAAAATGCAAAATCTTATAATTTATGTTTTAAAAATATAACTTATAGAGAAATATGGAACTTTGGATCGGGTCGAGCCAATTAGAAACATGGTTCGAAGCCAACCCAAAAGTGGTATTGGGTCAAATTTCATAACCCAAACTTGGCCAAATAAGCTTTAGACAAAGTAGAGTTAACAGGTTGGCTTGGATCATGAAAACTTGTAATACTCACAATGAAGTTAGTGGAACCTATAAATGAGCGAAGGTATCTTAGATAAAGTTGATAAGATTCATTTTTATTATGAATACATCTAAATATAATGTGTTAAATTTATATCCATGTGAGAATCTCTCTTAAAAGGGATCTGAAAAACTATAAATATCCAACAAATTGAAATTAAAAAAAAAACTCTTTTCCTTGTTTCTATCCCTCCCTCCATGTAATATTATGGATAAATTACACTAATCTCTCTAAAGTTCAACAAAACTACACCAATCTCCTCTATTCAGACATGATAAATCCGTTTTCACGGTCTAGACTTACAGATGGCGAAGCAAAGTAAAAACCCAATTTTTCCTTATAGCAAAAAAAAAAACCCAAAAATTTAATTTAAGTTATGATAATATATAAGTGAAATGTCAATTAGATGAGCCAACTCAAAATGTCTAACGGAAATGATTTCTAAAGAAATCATAATAAATACACAAAACCAACAAAGTCTATTACAATTAGTAAATGATTGGATTCCTAAGCATTTGGCTAGGAGTTCCATTTCGAGCGATGTTTATAAAAAAAGGTTTACAACATTTTTTTCACACTAATTGAAAGAGTAATTGTGAAATTTTCATTCTGTATTGTCAAATTGTCGTGTCTATCTACCCCGCAACTTGCCACATCGAGACGATTTTGGATGAGAATAAATTTCAAGAAATAGATATGCTATGAGCCCACAATCATTGCCTGAATGTTGGTGCATTGAGTCTAGCCATGGCAATCAACACCTTAGCATCTACTAGACATTTGATTGATGAAACTACTATATATTTATCCTTCAACACATTTTTAATGTGAAATCAAAAGTGTAAAGCTAGTTTCACAAAGAAAACGCTTTGCATGTATAAGAAAACCATAATGGCCCGTTTGGTCGAACAATTATTTATGGTTTGACTTCACTTTAAAGTATGGGATTGATGCGTCTCCAATTGAATAACTTAACTGTACAAAAATAATAATAATAATAAAAATAAATAACACTTTGTCTCTATCTTTTATGTATGCATCTTATTTGTACTTGTTTATGGACATTTTTAAATGAATATTTTTGAGGTGTTGATTAATTATTGATTGAGACAATTAAAGTTGAAATTCACTTATAACTATTTTATTTGTTCTTTTTTATCTGTCACTTTGAACAAATACACGAATATTAAAAAACTAAAAATTAAGAATAATTAATGGTGTGAGAAAAACACACGTGACAAGTATACCACGTCACCAAGTAATAAAATATTGGTCTTAGGATCAAAGTATCGCTCCTACGAGGATAATATGATAAAAAACACAATCGAATCACGAAAAAGGGATTTCAAGCAATGGAAATTAAATAGGACAAAAATTGAAACGCAGATCAAAACAATTGGGAATTGATTCAATTATGGTTAAGGCGATTGAGACTCCAATTTCACCACTAATATTTCCCTAATTCCGTTTTCTTTGTCATTCAAGTTATTTCTAAAGGACAACCTGGATTCCTATTCTAACGCAAGTCTCTCTCGAGATCATGTGTACTTCCTATGAAGGACCTGATTAACTAATCTCTTAAAATTAATCTAGTTCGCCTAGGGATTAGGTTCTATGAATCCTTTGGTAGTGTGTGAGGTTAAGGGTTGCACCATCCTCTATTCTTATCTCTAAGAGATAGCTAAGTGATGATACTCTAAGAGATAGCTAAGTGATGGTCAATTTCTCATTACCACCTAGGTTTCTTTTCTCAAAGTTCCCCTAAGTTTACCAATAATTCACCAATGGTAAGTTAACGAAAAGCATTAAGTGCAAAAAAATTAATTCAAAAATAAACACAACTGAATAACATCGAAATTGGAATTAAGAGAAGATATTAGGGTTACATCATCATCCCAATCAAAAGGGGAATTAGTTCATAATGCAAAAACTGAAATTATGAATACCAGATGAAAAGATGGAGATATACATAGAAGATGAGAAATCCTTGGAATCAAATTGCGACCGAATTGATCTCTTTCCTTGGTGTTCTTGTGACTCCTTGTATGTTCTCTCACTCTCAACCCCAAAAACCCCCCAAAGTAATGAAAAGTATAAGTGAAAACGTGATAATTCGGAATTCCTCAGCCGCCCTTCCTCTGATGCATTTTAACCTAAGTTTTTATGGGTTTTGGGCCTCCTGCAATCGTGTCTCACGTAAGATGTATAGTGTCTCGCACGAAACACCTTCACTGGGTCTTGTTCCTCGATCTCTGTTTGCCACGTCATGCATCTCATACGCCTTCTAGAATTTTAATTTTGCTTTCTATTTGCTTCGTCTCATGTGAGATGACTTCCAGAACTTCGATGGTGCTCTTTGTTTGCTATGTCTCGTGCGAGATGAATGATGCTTCTTATGTCTCATGCGAGATGCTTCTCTGACTCTCATTTTAGCTCATTTTCTTTGAATTTCGAGCCCTGAAACACTTAACCACACATCAAACATACTAGAGATAAAAAGCCAATTAAATCCAACCAATCATGCATCAAACTCACTAAGTCCTAACCTATCCTAACTAAAAACTATAAAAAAAAGTAAATGACGATAACTCTTGTTGGAGAGTTATCAATTAATAAAACAATTTTATTAAATTACTCTTATTTAATTTTTAACATTTTACTAGTACTATGTTAATTATAATCTCCAAGGAACTTAATTAGGGGCATGACTGAAAATTTAATAATAAATGTTGCATAGAAATAATGAGAGTGACAGAAATCTTTGAACAAATTATTTTGCCTAAAGTAACAAATAGAAACAATGGAGGGGTAACCAGGAGGTATGATGTGGTGGTAGTCTGGCTAGTAGTCTATCACTTCGTGTGAACTCAGTTACTACGAGAGGATTGTCATTACTGTCGGTGGTGGGCACCCTGGGTTGCATCAAAAAATATCTCACCGCGTCATTTTAAGAAACATCTTAACATGTAAATTAACTTTTGAATGTTCAAAAATGTAAAAATGACAAATAAAGTGAATCGGATAAAGTATATTGATTGATTGTAGATTCATGCACCAAGAAAAAAAAACATGGTTAATTGAATCCTTCATTAACTGTGGAACAAATACTATATCAGTGTACTGCTACTTTATTTAATTAAATGTATTTTGTGTTGTGTTAATCCGTTTGTGATTTGCTTTATTATGACGCAGTGAATGAGAGAGATTTAATTTTTTTCATGGACCAAAACGGATTTAGCAGATTTGAAAATCCACTACATTGCTGCCCGATTCAAGTGGCGCTCTGCTATTCCAATTCTTAATTTGCAGCCAAAATGTCTGTCACCAAATATAAATACAAAAATTATGCAAGATTCTTTCATTAAACACTTCTGAAAGACACACGAATAGAGACGAAAACCAGCGACAAAATGGTTTCCGTTATTATTAGCGACGGAACTTGCTAGCAATTTTTTGTCTACAACAGAAAATGCTTGGTAGAAATCGACGATGGAATCTATGTTGGAATTCGTCCATTGAACTCTATAAATTTTGTGACTAATATATTAAAAAAAAATAATTTAATGTACAATTAACTTAGCGATAGAAACTTTTCATCATTATGTTTTTTTTTTTGGTTAATTAAGTTTTTAGTCCCTGTAAAATGAGAAAGTTTGGTTTGAGTCCCTCAATAGAGATTTTAGTCCCTGTAAATTTTGGTAGTTTGATTTTAGTCCCTGTGGACGTTTGGGAACTGACGGTGATGACGTGTCAGTTAACGCCATGGACGTGGCGTGCCACGTGGCCAACCCGGTTCAATTAGTTTGACCCATGACCCAACCCGTTTTGATTTTTTTTTAATAAAAAAACCCAATTACCCAAAACCAAATCTACCTACCCACGACCCAATTTCCCAATCATGAAATCCCCAAACACAAACGACCACCATTTCCCCTACCCCTCTTCTCTTCTCCGTTCTCTCTATCATCCGTCGTCCGCGACCCTCTCTCTCGTCTGTCTCTCGTCATCACCGTGACCCTCTCTCGTCTGTCTCTCGTCATCACTGTGACCCTCTCTCGTCTGATATTCATGAAAAAGTGAGAAAGAAAGTGAGAGAGAAGAGGGAAGCAAAGTGAGAAAGAAAGTGTAAGTCACAGAAACATAAAGCAAAGTGAGAGAGAAGAGGGAAGCAAAGTGAGAGAGAAGATGGGAAGCAAAGTGAGAGAGAAGAGGGATTCCATTACCTTTCTGGGGTCGCGGTGGGTGGTGGCTTAAAAGGGTTGTTGGAACAAGAGAGAGGGCCAGCCAGAGAGGGACGAGAGACAGACGACGGCACGAGACGGACGAGAGATGGATGACAGATAGGGACGTCGGACGAAGGAGAGGAGAGGGAAGACATGCAACGGTGACGACAATGGCGGTCTTGGGGAAGACGGTCGTTTGTGTAACATCCCGATTTTTCTGTTAGAGAAATATTCGTAAAATATAAATAATTAATTAATTTTCTAAGCATGATTAGGGAATTAAGATGGAAAATTTTAGCTCAAATATCCCTAGAAATTTGGACGTGTCGCGGTAGAAAATGTGGAATTAGGTTTCTCTAGTTGTTCCAATTGTTTAATACAATATGTTTTGATGATGACAAATACAATAATATTCTAATTGTCTATGTTTATTGTATATGCTTATATTTGTAGAACTAGGTTTTGTTTCCTAGCTGTTCTATATCTTGATGATGACAAATAGAACATAACAAATAGATAATGACAATTAGAATGCAAAAGGATGTTACATGCTAAAAAGAATACATTTGATGTTATATGCTAAAAAGAATACATTTGATGTTGTATGCTAAATAGAATACATTTGATCTTGTATGATTGATCTTAATGGTAATCATATAGCTTACACATCATACAATGTTATATGAAAAACATCCTTTTGAGAACATATCCAATAACTCTCTATATGTGCTTGATGGATTAACTATTGGATATATTTGTGTCTATATGT
>QANU01047381.1:88751-105317 GCA_003254905.1 Nissolia schottii | reverse complement strand
TTTTTTTAGAGAAAAGTGAGTCAAAAATATCTCCCTAAATCAAGCTTACACACATCTCATCACCATACTTTCATTAATTACCACCCATACCTTCTACTATTCACTTAATTTATTAAATCACAAAATTCAACAAAATTGCCCACCATTCAGCCCTCTTGGCCGAACCCCCATCAGCCTCTCCACTCTCATTTTCATTCTTCCAAAAACACTCCAAAACTTCTTCAAGAAAGCTTGGAGAAAAGCCACCAAAGAACCACCATCTTCTTGACCAAAAATCAAGCATTCTTCTTCCATTTCCCCTAGCCAAAACCGAATTCCATAGCCAAGTTTCCTCACATTTTCACTTATTCTACTTCACTCACCATCAAGGAAAACAAACATCATCATCCTTCATATTTTCTCAAAATATTCAACTTGAGAAAGGAGGGGATCTCAAGCTTTGGAGCAACAAAGCTTCTTGGACTTCAACCCAAGCTCACTACACCACATCAAACCAACACTCAACAAGTGGGTAACTTAGGCTTTTACTCTTTGCAATACTTAGGTGGACTTATGAAGGTTCCTTCTTTTAGTTGCTTGATTAGTAGCCCAAGGAAAAAGTTGAGTTCTCCCATCATAGACATCTCGAATTCATGTTGCATTAAGTTTGAAAATCCCTTGCACAAAGATTCATTAGTAGCACCAAAGATAATATCATCAACATAAATTTGTACGAGTAAGATGTCTTGTTTGTCATGTTTAATAAAAAGAGTTGTGACCACTTTTCCTCTGGCAAATCCCTTGTCCAAGAGAAATTTTCTCAATCTCTCATACCAAGCTCTAGGAGCTTGCTTAAGGCTATGGAGGGCTTTTCTCAATTTAAAAACATGGTTGGGAAACTCATGACTTTCAAAACCGGGAGGTTGATCAACGTATACTTCTTCTTGAATGTAGCCATTTAAGAAGGCACTCTTTACATCCATTTGATACAATTTAAAGTCCATGATGCAAGAATATGCAAGCAACATCCTAATGGCTTCTAGTCTAGCAACGGGAGCATATGTTTCTTCATAATCAATTCCCTCTTGTTGATTATATCCTTTTGCTACTAGTCTAGCTTTGTTTCTAGTGATTACTCCATTTTCATCAAGTTTGTTTCTAAAGACCCATTTAGTTCCTATGATTGAGTGATCTTTAGGCCTAGGAACTAACTCCCAAACTTGATTTCTTTCAAATTGATTTAGTTCTTCTTGCATAGGTAAAATCCAATGTTCATCATTGAAGGCTTCTTTATTATTCTTAGGTTCAATTTGTGAAACAAAGCCATATGATTACATGCATCTGTTAGAGAGTGTCTAGTAGTTACCCCTTTTGTGATATCACCTATGATGTTGTCGAGTGGATGATTCTTTGATGTTCTCCATTCCTTTGGTAGGCTTTCATCCCTTGATTCGACAATGGTTGGAAGCTCTTGTTCCTCCTCTCTCGGTTGTGGAGGTTCGGGCTTGTCCTTTATGCTTATGCCTTCCAACATACCTGTGATATCAACAATGGCATCCTCTCTCAGCCTTTCGGTGTTAGACTCATCAAATGGAACATGTATGGATTCCTCAACCATCATAGTTCTTTTATTGTAAATTCTAAAGGCTTTGCTATTTATTGCATAGCCAAGAAATATTCCCTCATCAGACTTGGCATCAAATTTGCCTAAGTTATCCTTTCCATTATTCAACACATAGCATTTGCATCCAATGATGTGAAGATGAGAGATGTTAGGTTTTTTTTCCTTTATAAAGGTTATATGGAGTTTTATTTAAAATTGGTCTTATCAAAACACGGTTAAGAACATAGCAAGCGGTGTTAACTGTATCCGCCCAAAAATATTTAGAGAGATTGCAATCATTGATCATAGTTCTTGCAATCTCTTCTAGAGATCGGTTCTTCCTTTCTACAACCCCGTTTTGTTGGGGAGTTCTAGGAGCGAAAAAACTATGATCAATTCCATTTTCATGACAAAAATTTTCAAAGTGCTCATTTTAAAATTCTCCTCCATGATCACTTCTAATGGATGCAATGCTTACATTTTTCTCATTTTGGATGACTTTGGCAAGTCTCTTAAATGCCTTGAATGCCTCACTTTTGTGAGTCAAGAATAATGTCCATGTATATCTAGAGTAGTCATCCACAATCACAAGTGCATATTGGTTTCCACCCAAGCTCATTGGTTTGCAAGGTCCAAAAAGATCCATGTGCAAAAGTTGTAAAGGTCTATTTGTTGAGATCACATTTTTGGCTTTGAAAGAGACCTTTACTTGTTTTCCCTTTTGACAAGAGCTACATAACTTATCTTTTTCAAACTTGAGCTTAGGTAAACCAATTACTAGATCTTTTGAGACAAGTTTGCTCTAATGATCCATGTGAATGTGGGCTATTCTCCTATGCCATAGCCATGATTCTTCCTCCTTACTAATGAGGCATTGTGCATCATTTGAGGAAATATCATCTAGACTAATCATATAAATGTTGTTGACTCTTTGACCAATAAACTTAATTTTCTTATCATTTTTGTCTTCAATTATGCATTTTTCGGAATCAAAGATGACTTTGTTTCCTTTGTCACATAATTGACTAATGCTAAGAAGATTATGTTTAAGTCCTTCAACAAGCAAGACATTTTCAATAGAGGTAGAGGGAGTTTTACCAACTTTTCCAATTCCAAGTATCTTGCCTCTATTGTTGTCTCCATAGGTGACAAATCCATTCTTCTTAGGAGAGACGAATGAGAACTTTGATGCATCCCCGGTCATATGCTTTGAGCACCCACTATCAAGATACCAATTCAAGTTCTTGGTCTTGAAACATAGCTACAAGAGAAGTTTAAGTTTTTGATTTAGGTTCCCATTTTGTCTTGGGTCCTTGAATGTTAGATTTGAGAATGGTTCCCTTTGGAACCAAAACCAATTTTCCATAGCCAATTTTCCTAGAAACACAAGTTGAAGCACTATGACCGAGCTTGCCACAATGAAAGCATTTGCCTTTAGGATTACTAGTAGTGCCATGGTAACTATGTGGTTTCTTGATGGCTATTGGTGTTGTATTAGGCATATATCCTATTCCGGCTTTATCAAGAAAACATTTTTGACTACCAAGCATCATTTTTAGCATAGTACTTCCATTTGTGAATTTGGCTAAATCATTTTTGAGAGTCTCAATTTCTTTTTCAAATCTTTCACAATGTAAGCAAGTAGAAGTATCAATTTCATGCAATGTACAAGATGAACTAGATGAGATAGCCTCCAATAAACTAATAGTTTCATTTTCAAACTTAAGCTCATTTATTTCATGGTTAAGCTTAGCAATCTCATCTTCTAATTTGGCTATAACATTATTTGTTCTAAGAGATTCATTTTCCTTCTTGAGATGATCAATTTCATGACATTACTTTGACACATGTTTTTCAAGTTGTGATGTGTTCTTAATAGATTTGAGGTCTTCATTCTCTATTCTTAGATCATTCATTTCAAGGCATAAATTCTTATTTTGATTTTCTAGCATGGCAATAGATTTGTTTGCAATGGATAATTCTTTAGAGATTCTCATGGATTCCTCATGCAATTCTACAAAGGTATTTTGTAATTCATCATAGGAGGGGTTAGAATCATGTACCTCATCTTCATTTTCATGATATTTTGCCATGAGACAAAGGTTGGCTACTTCATCATCGGTCTCATCGGAATCATCATTGTCTTCCCAAGCTACGTAGGCCTTCTTGCCCTTTTTCTTCTCAAATGGTCTTCTTTCATATCTTTCCAACTTCTTTTGGTAGATTGGGAAATCCACCTTTATATGACCCGGCTTTCCACACTCATAGCATTTTGGAAATGATGATTCTTCTTTGTTGTTGTTTCTCTTTGGTGGAAATGGAGGCTTTGATTGACTTGAGTGTTGCTTCTCTTCTTGAGGAATTTTCCAAACTTCTTCACAAGAAGACTCATGTTCTCATCATTGAGCTCAATTCCACAAAAGCAATTTTCATCTTCTTCTTCAATGCTTTTGGATTTTGAGGGAGAGGCCGCCATAAGAGTAATCTTTTCTCCTTTTTCTCTAACTCTTCATCCGCATCCAATCTTGCTAGTTGCGTTTCATGCTCAAGAAGCTTTCCAAAGAGAGTGGTGAGAGGCATCTTTGACAAGTCCTTTGCTTCTCTAATTGCGGTCACTTTTAGAGTCCACTTCCTATTCAAGCATCTTAGCACCTTTTCTACAAGCTCAAAGTTAGAGAAATTCTTTCCAATGGAAGCAAGTTCATTTACTAAATGTGTAAATCTCATTTGTAGACTCTTAATATCTTCATCGGTTTTCATTCTAAACATTTCAAACTGAAACATAAGGGTATTAATTCTATTATTCTTTACTTCTTCGGTTCCCTCATGAGTAACTTCTAAGGTGTCCCACATTTCTTTGGCGGTTGTACAATTTGATACCCTACAATATTCCGAGTGTCCTAAGGATGACATTATGATATTCTTAGCCTTCTTATCAAGGTTGATTTTCTTTTTATCTTCATCCGTCCAATTTTGTTTGGACTTAGGTCTACCACTCAAAATATCTAGAGGAATATAAGGACCAAATTCTATAACATCCCAAACATCTAGGTCAATTGCTTCAATAAAAATTATCATTCTAGATTTCCAATATCCATAGCATTCACCATTAAAGAATGGAGGTTTGTTAATAGGACTACTATCGGTGATAAATGTAGATGAAGCCATTTCTCTTGAAGCTATTAAGCCTTGAATAAGAGCCTAAGCTCTGATACCACTTGTTACCAAGTGGCTTCAAATACACAAGAGGGGGGTGAATTGGGTATGTAGGTTATTTTTAAAATCTTTGCTTTGTTGTCAAGAAACTACCAAATATTAATGAAATTAAGGATAAGCAAGGAAAGAAGCAATCTTGAGCATCTACAATTTAGGGAGTTAAGGGTTAGAGAGAATGCAAACTCAATTTATCCTGGTTCAACCACCCTTGTGATCTATGTCCATTCCCCAAGCAATCCGCTCAAGATTTTTCCACTATTCTTCAAGCTTGAACCTTAGGTGCTTGACAACCTTTACAAGATGAGCACTCTACTTGAGCCTCAAGCAATTTCCCTTAGGGATCACATCCTAATCACTTTAGAGGGATACCTCACCCTCTTTACAAGAATATGATTTGTGTGTGTTTGAAACTCTCTTAAAGAGTATATAATACAATTTGAAGGTCTATAGGTGTATGTGTATAAAACTCTCTCTTAAGCTTGAAAAGATGGCTCAATGATTGTAATAAATGAAGTAGAGAATATTGGATGTTATAGAATTAATGTTCAGCCTTCAATTGATGAGTTTGGTGAGTATTTATTGTGCTCAAGATGATCCTAGCTGTTGTGCATTTAATGCACCTGAAGTCAGCATGCAGAACTAGCTGTTTCTGACTCCAGGAGTCGATTCATTCGAATGGCTCATTCGAATGACTGATGTAATATAGTCGTTGGGCATTTAATGAGTCTGAGTCATTCGAATGGATCTAGGTCAGTCATTTGAATCAATTGGCTATGCTGGGATCACCGAATGCACCAAACCCTTGTCATTCGAATACTTTATTCAATTTACTTTTGTTCATGAGTCATTCGAATGACATGTTCATGAGTCATTCGAATGACCTGTTTCATTAGTCATCAAGTTGACCAGTTCATGAGTCATTCGAATGACCTGTTTCATGAGTCATTCGAATGACCTGTTCATGAGTCATTCGAATGTCTCTGTCAGGTTTTGCCCAAACTCAATCTTTCTTTCTCTTTTCTTGATTCCTTGATTTGTTTGAAATATTTTAAAAGCAGGAATCAATATTTTCTTTTAAGAGCGATCTAGAAAAACCATTTTGAGAGTTTTGATATACACACACCTTTAACATATTTCCTAAGTCCTAAATCTAAATCTTTTTGAGCGTCTTGACTTTGGAAACTTGCTTCTTTTGTCTTCATCAAAACTTACTCCATGAGCATTCACACCAAAATCAATGAATTTCTCAAGTTAGGCTCAATTTGGGAAGCAAGGGATATTAATCAGGGTAAGCTATTTGGCCAAGTGGGTATTAGTGCTAATGAACAGAATGCCTTGATCCTTTCCTATCATTTCCATATAATTGTCAAAATCAGAGACTCAAACAAATTCAACTGTGCAAAACAATTGCGATTCTCTCTAATTTTCCAATGTTTAGGTTACACTCCCTCACCTAGTTCAGGTCTAATTTCTTTGATTTCAAAACATTTTCAAGGTTCTTTTCATTCATTCAAGTAGAAAAATGCACCTGTACATGTTTATGACACCTTATGAGTGTAATCACAATAAATCTATCTTGGATTTCTGCTGGTCCTAATATGAATCAATTCAATTCATGTAATTATCTTGTTTGTTCATGCATCATTCTAATGTAAAGTAACTAGTACTATGCAAGTATTCTCAGGAAAATAAGTCTATGCACAACATTAACCTAGTGTTGAATCATAAAGCAAGGTAAGGTGCTAGAAAATTAAAAATTGCTCCTTGTTTGTGTGCTCAGTGGTGAATTCCTTCATGTAGCCTCTGACTCAACTAAGTTGTTTCCAATTTTTCAAAATTGGTCCCTCCCCCTCTCTGGAATAGGCCTGTCCTTAGGCCACGCATACTGCTTTCGAGGTGGACTTGAGCTTTGAGTCAATTTTGTTGCTTTGGTGCTCATTGGGCTACCTTGGTTGAATTGGGATAGGAGATTGAGGCTCATCTTCGTCTGAAGAATCATGCTCGTCATCCTCTAGGTTTTGAATATAAATGAATCTCTCTCCATACATAGCTTTTGGAGGTTTTTCCGTTGCTTTCAGGCCTACAAAATAATTAGAAAATCCTTTTCCCAACTAATAATACAAGACACATTAGAGAGATGATATGACCAAGTGTAATATGTCATGTTTCATGTTTGAATCGCTTACAGTCAGAGTTTTCTGCAATTGCGGTCAAAAATTCCCACAATAGAAGTTATGCAGTCAGAAGTTCCAACCACAATAGGAGGCACATGGGGACCCTAATGGGCACTGTTGCAACGACGGAGAGAAACTCTAGCATGGGCTAGGTTTTCCATCCTACGATTATCTTCGTTGTCTAGTAGATTATCTTCTTTTTTTTTTATTCGACTATTTTTAATCAAGGAAGATAGTAAACTCAATTGTATTATTGTTTCTTTTTTAATCACAAGAATCCAAAATATACTAAACTTTATGTAATCTAGCTTGGATCAAGTTGATCTATTATAGAGTAAAACTCTCAGCGAAACTAGTTTTTTCCTCTTAACTGGCTTATTGTATCTTGGCTTGGTTATAGAAAGTTTAGGAAGAGAAACAAATTTCAATAAAAATGTTAGATGCACTTATTTTGTAATTCTTCGTTTTATTTTAACTGTTCATTTTCTATTTTTTATGGTTTTAAAATATCTATCCATTTATAATATTTAGGTACAATTATTTCTTTTCTTTTTTTTTCCATTCATACTCTAATTGTAGCCGAACATTTATTAGTATAATGTATATAAAGAGTTTAATAATTGTATTAGAAATAGAAATTTGTTTTTATAGACAGGGACAATTAATACTATTTTAGGCATTTATCAAAATGTATTTTTTTATCTTGGTATGTGTAGTATTTGGTTTTAGACAGTTAAAATGAAATGGAGAAAGTATAAGACATTTACAATTATCTATTATTAGATAAGATTTTAATAGAGTGTGTTGTCACAAGAGCTTAATACTCAAGGTCCAATAACATCACAAAATGGTAGTAGACATGAATGAATGAAGGATTCATCAACAGGTAGAAACAAAGAATCATGAACTTGTTGAATAGCTTGCTGAATACAGAGAATTCAGAATTTCAGAATAGAAAAGATAAAATATAATTGGTTTCCAGCTTGGCTTATTTACATATTCTTCTAACAACCCTCTAATTGTCAATACCGAACTTTAACCGACAATAATTACCGAAGAGATTTTAATCAGGTGTGGTGCTTGTGCACTGTGGACCTGGGTATTTTCTCATCACAATTGGGTTGGGCTGTTGACTGTTGTTATTGGACCTTGAGTATTAAACTATTGTGACATGTGCATCCTTTGAGGTCTCATCCAATGATGAATAAAATGTAAGTCGACACAATGTATCATACAAGTTGAATACGCGTAACTCAACTCTTAAAAAAATAAGAAGTGTCGTCGCTAAAACAGATTTTGTTTCATCATTTTTAGTGAATTGCCGAATCTGGTAAAATGTTGGATTGTTTTTCAGATAGAGAGAGTGCTTAACAAGGTTGGTGAGGTTAAAAGCCTTTGACCTCAAAAAAACAGTTAACAAGCTTTTCAGTGATTGCACGTGTGCAAATATGCTTGATGCCTGCATTCTGATGGTACAATTATATTAATGAGTTTTTTTTTGTTTTTTTTAAAATGCAATTACTAATTGTTAAATTAATTACATCACATAAATTATTTGTCCTAATTTTATTTTTTTTAAATTAATGACAGTATGATCAAAATATGTATTGTTTTATACATTTTCGTGGTATGTATTACATTAATTTTTTTATGTACATACAAATATATAAAACTTTTGAATTTATATAAAATGTTACACAAAAGATCTTATATCAATTATAAATCCAGCCGTAGTTTGGTGATAAAAAAATCACTAATTAAAAATTATCCATTATTGTAAAAATTAAATTCCTTAAAATTGCATTGATATAGCTTAATATATATATATATATATATATATATATATATATACACACGCGCGCGCAACGTGCCAAATGCCAAGTGAAAATTGAAAACTGCTATAAGAAACTTGTTGGGTTTTGGCTCCCTTCCTATGTGGAGAAATGTCCAATATATGCAAACCCACCATTCTCACTTAATAGTGGAGAGAGATCAGTTTTTAGGATATAGAGAGAGCTGAGAAGAAACAAGAAAGAAGAGAAAATAAAGAGAAGAGAAGACAAAACGTTTTTTTGTCACGGCAGCAGTTTTTGATCCTCTGCCACCGCTTCGTTCACCGTTGGATCGGGCTGAAATTTTGTCAGCAGGTTTGGAACACGTGATACTTCAATCTGGACGGTGGGATCATTGAGAAGTTATCTAAGCAATGAGAAATTGGCCGCGCACAGCAGCAACGATTTTGGTGTTCTGGTTTCTTTCTTGTTCTCTATTTCATTATTGCCTTGTTCTTTTGGCTTATTATTGAGCATGATTTGTGCTGTGATTTGAGACTCTCTTGTACCCTTATTTTGATCATAGTGGAGCTTGATTGACAAACTTGTGCCCGTGGTTTTTATTTCTCACATTGAGAAGGTTTTCCACGTAAAAATCTTTGTGTCCTTGTGTGTTTTTGTTGTTGCCATTATTTGTTATTGCTCCCCATAGATTCTTCCAAGTTGAAAAAATTATTATCCGCCGCGTATAACTCTGTTTGAGATGTCGATTTATTGTGTCGAATTTCCCATCAAAACTGTCTAAACTACATGTAAAGATAAAAATAAAAAAAAAATATATGACAAAATAGGCATAAAGCATTAGAGACCAAAACCAATTTTTTCTATGAGTCCTTTTTATTTATTTGTATAAATATATATATATGTATTATTGTTCGAGATATATAAAATCATAATTAAAAGTAACAAAATGAGATAAGTCTAATAATTATATATAGTGAAAATAATAAGGATAATTAGCACAAACTACTCTTGATGAGGTTTCTTAAAATTGTATTTCTCTTTAAAGTATGTGCAAAATTGCACCCACCTCATTTTTTTTATTATGAATGATCAACAATAATCTATTAGGTTTCTATTTTCATTTCCCGCCATGTTTTCAAAAGTTTTTGAGAGATATAGTGAAAATAGTAAAAAGAATAAAATATTATTTTCTATTTTTATTTCTTATTTTCACTATTTCATTCATGAAAATTAGAAGTTGGTTTGATTTCTATTTTTTATTTCATGCATGTATTTCTTAATTTTAAAATTTTGTGAAGGATGATATAATGAAAACATGAAATAAAAATAGGGAGCGATATTTTATTTGTTATTTCTTTTACAAACTTTAAAAAAAAAACACAAGAAGTGAAATAAAAAAAAAATAATATTTTAGAGTAGGGTCTTTTAAAAAATCTAAAAAATAGTTTGTGCTAATTATCCAACATTATAAATACATGAAATGATTACGAATGTACATATAAGATAATCAATAAGATGAGAACTATCTAAAATAATTTTGAGTTGATCACCTTCACAAAGAAGTGATCCTATGGGTTCATTAAGATAAAGTCCACAATGAACTCCTCTTTTATAAGTATAGTTATTTTAAATTTGTCATTAATACAAATAATTGTACAGCATTCCTCGTACACGTAACATCATTATTAGATAAAGTTACTTAACTCCAAACACATGTAGACAAAGGAGCTGATTGGTACAGTAGGAGAAGAGGGACTCATGCGAAAGTTAGGTTGGTGGGAAGGGCACGGGAGTGTGTGTGATTCCTTTTTAAATTTCTTTAAACAGTTGAAAAGTTGAGTGGATGACGGCACTCGTAGGAAATAGGGGTTAGACCATGTTCCATGAATCTGTAACATCATTTCTTGCCTAACGGATTAGTCAAATGTGGGGACACTACTCATGGAGTTCTATTATATATGAATGTATGAGAAACTATTAAATTACTCACTTGATCAGTGCTAAAATTGTATTACGGTAGTTCTTTCTTTCTTTAGGTAACAGCTGTGTTATTTATATATTTTTTTTATTAAATTTCTTACACAATAGTACTCTTAAAAAAATTGCGGGGTTTATCTTTAGATAATTTGTAATTTTTTTAATTTTATTAACTAATGTTCTTATTAAAGAATCAATAAACAAAAGGATTGTGTTGAAAGAATAAAAACATGAAGTGTTTAGTATATTGAAAATTTTAAAAGTTCAATTTTTTTAATAAATAATTTTATTTTAAACTTTTTGACAAATATTTTAAAGACACCGTTTTTTTTCTTTCAATAGTTAAAGTTAAGGCCGAAATTCTATTACAAAACTCTCTAACCGCTCTACAACAAACACATAACCCAAAAAGGAAGTACGAAGTACCAAATAGTAAGTTACATAATACTCGATAATATAAAAGAAAAAATATGAAATACGAAATATAGGAGTGAAAAGGATAATACAATATAGGTCAAAGCATTGGTATGATCACAATAGAATTAAATCAAATAACCTTTTAATAGTAAATCAAATGTTAGAGAGACAAATGAACACAATTATTTCTCTTCTTTCCAATGGTATGATATCAACCATTGGTATTGGATTGACTTAAAAAATTATTTTTTAAATAATTGTTTAAATATAATTTTAAAAAGTACTTAAAAATAAAAACTGAAATACCATTTTTTTTAAGTTTGCATGCTCCAATTTCTAATAAAAAAATTAAAAGTAAAAATAGTTTTTAGTTAAAGTACACCTTTTTTTTTTAAAGCAATCCTAACACATTGCTTGTTTATTTAAAATATCACAGTAAAAAACGGTGGGAACATGATCTTAGCATTTTACTATCGCCTATGGTTTTGGACTTTTCCTTCAATTTGTCGTTGTCTCCGTGATGGAGGGACCTGAGAGTGTGAGGTTGTGATGAGACTACCATCAATGCTAAAATGGCCGTATAATTTGACGAATCAATTCGTTTATCTCGGTTAATAAAAATAGGGAAAAAAAAACTAATAAGTACTCTTAAAAAAATAAAATAATATTTTTTTATTAGAAAAGTGAGATTATTGATTTTCATGGTGCATTAAAAACTTCAAAACTTTTTTTTTTCATAACCAGTGCGCAAAACCCATGAAAGTATTGTAGTGATTTAGGTTATGGATCTATTTGGATAACTTTGTTTGAACGTATTGCATTAACTTTTATCTCATTCTTTATAACTTTTACGTTTTCATCATAAAATTAGGAGGATTGTCTTAGACTTATAAATGCAATCATTTAGCAATGATCTATCATTATCTTAGGATAAATTCTGATATCATATTAAATAATAGAGTAACTTAACTCAATCTCAAAAGCTAGCTCAACGGGGGATTCAATATTAGAAAAACATTAAATACTGACGAATTTTACCAACAGATTTATTCGCCACAATTACTTGAAGATTTTATTTTTCAACTATGTTAACAAAGAAGTGTGGTGTTATCGGTGGATAATGTATCCTTCGTAACTTTTGTCTAAATAATGTGACGCCAAGTGGCGCCTACCATATAATATATCCATTGGTACTCACTAAATAATTAAGAAAAAGTAGTACCAATGGATATGTGTCCTAGTAAATGGTGATTTTTTAATAAATTTAGGGTTATGATTTAGGGTTTGGGAGTTAGGTTTGTTAAATTTCTTGTTTATCTTCTTTAATAAACAATCACGACATAAGCACATTACCAAAATTTGACATATGATGGTTCTAAAAAATTACGAGAACTAAGTATAGACCAAACTAAATAGGTTTCCATGCTTAATTACCAAAATTTATCATACAGGAATGATCGCGATGAGAGAGTTAATTGATTATTGCACATACTCAAAGCGATGATGCATGTTTAATTGAAGACTAACAAAGTCATTATAATTTTCTTTTACTATGGAGGCTAATCTATGTGTAAACACTTTTAACTATATGTGTGTGTGTGTGTGTGTGTGTGTATCTTGCTGATAGAGATAGAAGAACAAAAGGATGATAAAAGTGTAGACAATTTGAGACAGCGTAGTTACATGTAATTGCTATAGTATTAATAAAACATCACTTTTTATTATCAATGAAGGTTCATTTATTTTCTCTAGTTATTCATTTAAAGGTTAGTGTTTTTTATTTTACTAGAGGATAATATTACAGCGACAGATTTATCCTCCAATAATCAAATTTCATTGAGTGGGAGGTTTCTTGCATAAATAAAATAAAGTGTTTCGTTTATTATTGTAACAACCAATATAAAAAGGGGGCAGAGGACCAAATCCCTGCAACGGTGTGGTCATAGTTGGGCACTACAACACTCTATGAGTGTTATAGCAGTTTGGCATCAGTGACATGGATGAGAAGTCAATTTTTCCTTATAAATAGAAATTTCTCCTGAGTGTTTTTACTTGCTAATTCACTAAAAGAGCTCTGAAGGTTGTGCTTTGAGCGCAAACTATCTCTCAGCTCTAGCTTGCTTTTGTTGGTGGGAAAGTAGTGCCTCCATGTAGGGTGTCGAGTGCTCTCAATGTCAGTGCTCCTTTGTCGTCAGTCATTTCTAGGTGAGTGGCGTTTAATCACGTCATATGTTTTCCATTAATATTATTTATGAAAATATATTTTTATTCATGTTTTAGATTCTGAGTTAGTTTATGCTTAATTATTTATGTCTTTTATTTTATAGAAAATATTTATGAAAATATTCTATAAATCATGAAAATCATTTTAGAAAGGCATGAGACCATTATATTATTTATGCATAAGTTGAGAATCATTTATGTATATGTTTCATGAAACCCTAGAAAGAAAGACTTCAGTTCGGTTATCAATTATTATATTTTAGAAACGTTGTTAAGGAATATATATCTAAGTTAGAACTATAAGTTAACGACAACCTATGTTGAACCTTGATACCATTGTAGTTAGATTTAGACCAACTATCATAAATCAAGGGACTTGAATAGGTTAGATTACCATTAGCTATCGAGACCTAGGCACTTGGGTAGTGCATCAAAGCCAAACCATATTGCTCGAGATTTGTCTGTCTAGATATCTTCCTTAGTTTTAATGATTATGTTTTAGTAATGGATTATGATTTTATTATAAAATATTATTATAAATGTTTTAATGTATAATATATATTATGTAATTAATTGTATGTGCCATGTTTATAAATTGTCCCATGTGGTTGTGAACCCGTTCACTGAGATGATGACTCGCACTCGCATCTATTTGTTTCAGTTGTAGACCATGATAAGGATGTAGTTTTTTTCCTCCAGTAATTAGTATTATTCCTTTGGTGAGATTTACATTGTCGTGAAGGTAGTCTTAGTTTATGTTTAAGTCAGTTTCCTTTTATGTCAGTTAGTATAGTGTTCTAGTGAACTACAGGCAGAACTTTGCGTATTTTCAGTTATTAATTTTGTATTTTAATTATGGATTTTATGTAAGTATTTTATGAGACAAGTATTTAATTTATTTATCAATTTTAGTTTATTTAAAAGGTTTTCTTACAAATTGTTTATAAAATATTGTGTGTTTTAGTGATTAGCATGTTAAGAGGCTTTTGTAAGGGAATCAATCTCTTATGTGTCAATGGCAGTTTTTTGGGGTTGTTACAATTATGATTATTTGAGAATTTCAAGAAATTATTGACGGATTTATCTACTGGTAACTGTTCGCAGACATAAATACGCAAATCTTCTATTCTTTCTCATATATCTACCGGCTTTCTCCACCTCACCACACCGAATCTACCACAATGCTCATACCCGCCTCCACCACCGAAGACACCTTACCACCACTTCCACTGATTCCCTCCACCACTGATGCCACTAGCCACTCTCACACTCCTTGCCTCCCTTTCATCTCTGCCATCGAAGCACTACACAACCACTGTAAGTCTTTTTTTTCCCTTCTTTATTTTGGTTTATTTTGAATGCTTATTTGATTTTGACTATGAATTGGATTTTATTATAATTTGAGAGTCTGATTGTGTTATCGTGTGATGACTCTCTAATTAGAGTTCTTTTTGCTTGCTAATTCATATAATTTTTAGGCATTTTAGTTGTATATTAGGACATAATTGCATGCATTTATGTAGATTTTCACTTAGGTGTATAAACTAACCCTTTAGGCATGCTAGGTGAAAGTACGTTTTTTGGATGTATTTCAAGTGAAAAATGACCATGGGGGAAGCCACAAAGGTTTAGAAAGCTTAAGGGTAGAGAAAAGTCAAGAAAATATGAAGAAACAACTCCAGGGAACGCTCCAACACTGCTGGAAGCACTCCAATGCACAGTAGGAGAAGAAAATCTACAACGCTTGAATTTACACACTCGCTCGAGTGATGGTTTTGGCCACTCTAGCGACCAACCTTCGCTAAAGAAAAATAAGAAGGATTTATTAAACCTTAGTAGCTCCTCTATAAATCGAACATGGTCAACTCGATTCCAATGCACTAAGGAGGAAACCCTAGGAAAGTTAGAAGAATACTGGAGACTCCAATGATCTTCGTGATCAATAGAGAATTCATCTCACTTCTCTATTCTACCTATGTATCTTGTAACACCCTAGCTAACTGCATACCCTCGAGTAGTATGCAAAGCTCACTAGGTTGTTGATCACTTGGTGGGAATACTCATAGTCCCTCATTACTTTTCGAAAATACTTGGTTACAGAAAATATGGACCAATTTAAAACTTTTCTGCTTGTTACTTATTCACAAAATACGAGCCACGCGTAAATCAAAACATATAATACAAACGATAGAGCAGAAGCTTAAAAGTAATAATCAACGCTAGCATAAATAATTACATAACAAGTATCTGGTCCATCACGAATTACAACCGATAGCGTATCATATTAGTTTAATTATACAAGCCAAATATCCCAAAATACATAACAAAGTATATCAAAATATAGCAAAATGTCCATCTGGTGCCAAGCTAGACTGGCTGATCCTCGATCCTCTACTGCTCCGCATGCGGCTCCTCATAGGGCTCCTCGTAGCCCTCGTACTCTTCGCCTGCTCCTGGGAAGCATAAGCGAGTGGGGGTGAGAACAGTCGTCCTCAGTGGTTAACCTTGGCATAGGGGATCTCTTTTTTTTTTTTCTCGCTTATCAACCCGGCCGCTCAGGGGTTTCTAAGTGAACATGCATACTAACATCCTACTGATTATTATCTGGCCTAAGTTCCTGAACGGCTTTATCTACTTTTCTAGGTGACAGGGGAACTAGTCTTGCTTATCTAATATCTCGTGCTTGTTAACTTTTCTCGTGTATATACATAGCCGTCTCGAGCGTTCTCTTGACGGTATACTCATGCTCAGGTAAAGTATCATATACTTATGCACCATGTACTCATATACTCATTCCTCATATACTCATGCAACTCATACATCATATACTCATGCTTGGGGAACATGGGGATTCTCTTACGCATACCGGCTCACCCGAGTTAGCGTCCTTCTTCTCCTTTCTTTATTCTTTTAGGTATGACGTCAACCTTTCTTTCACTTCTTATTGCTTCGATGAGCAATCTTTACTTTAACTTTAACTTTAACTTTCTTTGTGCCATTAACCTCTGCGAATCAATCCACCCTTTTGGGATTAATCCGTTAACCAAATCCTCCCTTTTGGGATCTGGCAAGGTAACACATTTCCTTCCTTGTGTCCTTAACCTCTGCGAACTAATCCACCCTTTTGGGATTATTTCGTTAACCAAATCCACCCTTTTGGGATCTGGCAAGGTAACACATT
>QANU01047381.1:65028-87464 GCA_003254905.1 Nissolia schottii | reverse complement strand
TTTCCTTGATGGTGAGTGAAGTAGAATAAGTGAAAATGTGAGGAAACTTGGCTATGGAATTCGGTTTTGGCTAGGGGAAATGGTGGAAGAATGCTTGATTTTTGGTCAAGAAGATGGTGGTTCTTTGGTGGCTTTTCTCCAAGCTTTCTTGAAGAAGTTTTGGAGTGTTTTTGGAAGAATGAAAATGAGAGTGGAGAGGCTGATGGGGGTTCGGCCAAGAGGGCTGAATGGTGGGCAATTTTGTTGAATTTTGTGATTTAATAAATTAAGTGAATAGTAGAAGGTATGGGTGGTAATTAATGAAAGTATGGTGATGAGATGTGTGTAAGCTTGATTTAGGGAGATATTTTTGACTCACTTTTCTCTAAAAAAAAACGTGCAGCCCTCACCTTGCAGCTGCTGAGATTTTAATCTCTCCCGGTCCAGGTTCGCTCGTGTTTTATCGCTCGCAGTCTCGGTGCGTCGCGCACGGTTGTCCGAAAAATATTCCGTTTGAACCATCGCGATCCTCTAATTCCCACCTACCTAAGGGTATTAATGTTTGAAGGTGTTTGTGAATTTTTCTCCGGGAGATTATTTTCACGTACACCGTTTTGCGTGCCAAATTTTATCGACAACCGATGGCGGCTCAGTTGTCTGCCGAATTTTCTACCGCGACACGTCTAAATTCCTAGGAATATTTTAACTAAAATTTTTCGCCTCAATTCTCTCATCATGCTTAGAAAATTAATTAATTATTTATATTTTACGAATAATTCTCTAAGAAAAAATCGGGATGTTACATATCTCCTTTTCTTCTTTTTCTTCTCCTTGTTTGTAATCCTTTCTAATGTGAACTAAGTCCCTCTAGTTAGGGCATGGATGAAAAATATTCACCGTTTATTTTGAATGTTAATACTCTTTTTCCAATTATAATTTATTGAATTTACATTTTATATTCTATGCTTGTTGAACTATGTGTATGCATGATCACCATATGTGTAATTAGTGTCCCTGCAGGAGACTCGATTGATAGAGAGAGGAAAAAAAAGAGAGAGAGGGAGAAAGAATGTGTGTGTGTGTGAGTTAGGACTAGGTTTAGTAAACCATAGGTTGATCGGGACATGACAGTTTACGTGACTTGTGTCATCATGGGAGGGGTAAGTAGCTAGGGCATATAACCCCTTAGAATAGGTTTAGACCTCGTTAAGAGGTTAGGGGCCAACCTGGAATAAGGGAATTACTTGACCTCGAGATAAACTAGTAACCACTAACCTAGACGATAAATTCTCAATAAATTCATAATTGGATAGGAGTATTAATTAACAAAGTAGACAAGGGAAGTAGAAGTCCATTGTCCTAACATTCTTCTCATCTAATTCTCAAAAATCAATTAAGTTCAATTTCTTTTATTGTTTTATTTTTTTAATTGTTTAATTACTTATTTTATTTTAATTTGCAATTAATCGAAAACCACAAAAAGAACCAACACAACTTAACTAAGCACTCCTACGTTATAAAATAACCTGGTTACCCATCTTCGTTGGTACGACAACCTGAGTCCCAAAAGGACTCACTTATTACTTGTCATAACTAGTGCACTTGCTAGCTCTAAGTGCATCATTGTGATTTTTGTAACTACAGATAGCAACCTAAGAGGGGGTGAATTAAGTTTCATTCAACTTTTCTCGATTTTGGTTCTTTGAAAATGCTTAAGATTGATAATGCAGCGGAAAGATAAATTGTTGTAATTAAATAGTGTAGGCATACAGAAAATCACACCGAAAGATTTATCCTGGTTTACCTTCAAACCACCGAAGGCTACGTCCAGTCCCCTATTCTGATTCAGGGATTTTTCCATTATGTAAACTTGTGTTATGTACAACCTCACAACCGAGGCACTTACACCGACAATTTCAAGAGAACAAACTCGTTCCCCTGGTTACACAGTACCCTCACCGAACACTACGGTGATAATCAGAATTACACCGAACACTACGGTGTTTACAACAACAATTGTAAAGATTGAAGAAGTAATGTACAATGGCTTTGATCAATCCTAAAACTCAGGGTTGTATAATCCTGAACAGAGAGCACTTCAGATATAACAGTTAAGGCTCAAAGGGTTTCTGAGTTTTTGGATTGAAAATAAACTTGAAAATTGATCAGAACTTTCTAAATGATGATAAAATATTGTAGTTCTGGATTGGTGTGTGGGTTTGCACGAGTTTGGCACTTATATAGGCATAGATGCCTCTTCATGAACCATTGTCATGGCTTCCAAATGCCAAACAACACATTGTTTAATGAAAAAACACACCAGTTCGTGCAGGTAATCGATTAACCAAGTGTGGTAAACGATTACACCCATAACCATTGCCAATTTTCAAATTTTGTGTGGTGGTAATCGATTGCTTCGAACGTGTAATCAATTACACACACAGAAAATGTCATATTTTCAAATTTTTTATGATGGTAATCGATTACCATGAGTGTGTAATCGATTACTCACTCAGCAAAGTGTTTTCCAAGTGTTGCAAATCCTAGAAAAGTGTTGCTAATTGATTTTAAGGTTTAGGAAAGTTGTTAGACTTGTTAGAATGAAAACCTTATGAGCCATTAACCATACTATCATAAACAAGTTCTAACTATTATACTCTAAGGTAAAAAGACTTGAACCTTTAATAACTTAACCGACTGAGATCTTTACTTCTTCAGTTGTTTCTTTGCCTTTTTCGTGCTTTTTGTTGATGTTCTTGTCTTCATCAAAACCTAGCCATCAAGGTTAGAGAGAGGATCTTCTTCACAATTTTTTATATGTGATTTGGAAGTATGGTCATTTGATTTAAGTATAGTTTGGGATTAGGATTTGTGTTAGCTTCAAGGTATGAGGGTTAATGTGATGACCCATCCTCGAACGACCGCTGTAGTGGTTCTACAAGCTTTGCAGTGGTATTTTGTGGATGTCCCACATCGATTTATGTGGCTTGAGGATAGGGTTTTGTTCCCCTAAAAGTAAAGACCCTCTATTAGAGTTATAGTTGTTAATTTCCTTCAAAGCTCTCAAGATTCCACCCAGTGTTGGGACTTTTTGCTCAAGTTTTTCTTTTGTGAAGATGTAGCCTTTCCACCTATGGTCGGTTCTAGTCTTTTAGGGTGGCTTAGGATAGTAGGCCCACCGCTGCCCTACTAGTGGTAATGTTCTGGCAGTCCGCGATCATCATGGTAATGTTGGTTTGCGATAGTGATGCCAGTTCACTATCGCGACACCCTATAGTGATAGTTTTCTTTAGTTTATAAGTTTTCTCATAGTGTGGTGTTTTTTGGCCAATCAAGTTGCCAACGCTATCCCGTTCGAAGCTTCCAATGCTAGAGTTCCTTAGTTTTCAGCCATTCTAGGTGAGTAGAGGTTTCAATGCCTCAATGGTTGTGCTATTTTGCGGTATCGTCAATAGAGTCAGTCTTGTTTTTATTATTTCAGTTATTTATATGTTTAAATTTTGCATAGTAAATTCATGTGTAGGCTTAGGTAGAGAATTATGCATGTGCTTATAAATAACATGCTAGGGACATGTGATATCTGTTTAGAACTAAGACCTTCAAAATTTGTAGTAACATAGGTAATTAAGATATCACAATTAGTTAAGTAGATATGTGTCGTAGTTATATCACCAACTTAAATAAATATTCATAATAAAGATGCCATGTACATCCTAGGATAATAGACTTACGATTTCAATTATGTCACTTATTATTAATCAGATTGCTTGGCACGAGTTTAGCGTACTCGGTGAGTCCTAGATACAGGTTTAGCATACTCACAAGTCCTCAGTACACGATACTAGTTTTGTGTACCCCTTCTCTTATACTCAAGGAACCAACCCTAACGAAACAAGGATGAAACTCGTTCCTTGTTAACTGAGGTTAAGACTCGTCTCTCCTTGACTCCTTAGTTGGAGGATTACAGATTCGCACATCATCGTTTCTCAATATAACTCATACATTAGTATTATTTGGTGTAGCTTAGATATTAGTACTGCTCAGTATCAATAATGTCCAATTGCTTGTTTGTCATTTAGCTATTTATTTCTAGTTGATTATGTGAATGCTTATTATGTTCATTATATGTTATGTGAATGGAACCGTAGTACCCATTCACTGAGTTGACAATTCACCCCTCTGTTGTCAAGCCCCAACTTAGGACGTGACCGCACTTAAGGCTATTGCCCTACGGAAGCTCTAACATGGCATACTAACGTACATGAAATGCTCATAAATGAATAACTTTACTTCATAACAAATAACTGATTTCATAAAATAACTGATTTTATAAAATATCTAATTTCATTAAATAATAACTTAGGCTACATAATATACTAAAAATGTTGTTCTAATAATATAACTAAAGACATAAATACTAAATGGAGGATCCTGCCCAAGATACATGGAGCATAACTATTAATGACTCTGTAGACCCCATTACAAAGCGGGGCTTACTACCCTAGGCTATCCTTAACTGTAGGCTCTACGGTAGCGATCCGGCATCGTTGCGGCGGCCGTGGACCGCCATAGGGCCACCGCTACCAATGTAGTGGCGTCGGGGCCAACTACCCTAGGCCATCCTTAAAAAGACTGGCTACCTACCCTAGGTGAAGATGTTGCGTCTTCATAAGAGAGAGGGAAGAAACTGAGCAATAACTCTATTCTAGACAAGAGGGGAGTATGAAGCTTTGAGCGATTTGATTAGGGTTTCTAATCAACAACTAAGAAGGTCACAGTAAGAGGGATTGTCCCAACCTTCAAGTAGCTTTCAGTCAAGGATTAATACGCTCAGAGAACCAAACTGCCCAGTTTTAGGCAGGGAGTTTTGGTGGCTTCATGGCTCTAGCAGGCAGAGGTGTTGGGGGTAGAGGCCCCAAACATAGAGGACATGGAGGTAAGAACTCTGGTGGTCAAGATGCCAATAGCGGAGAAGTACCCCATGTGTATGTCTTAACTCGCCAAAACGCTCAGACCTCTAACACAGTTCTAACATGTATTATTTCAATATGTTCATATGATGCACTTGCCTTGTTTGACCAGGGGTCCACACAATCCTATATATCATCACTCTTTGATATCCGTTTTAAGATATCACCCTCTTCTCTCAGGATACCGTTTCAAGTCAAGGTGCCTTCGGGTGAACCCCTTGATAGAGGGATTTTACCCGACATTTTTATACTCCATAATTGAGCATTGCAACCTATAATCATGTGATTTTGATAGCTAATTGATAAGATTTGCACAACTGTCCTTTTATGAGCATAATTGAGAAAACTATAGTTTAAGCACCGTTTTTGAATGATTTTTAATTGTCTCAAGTAACCTATGTGCTTAACATCTTGTGTTTGAGTTGTTAGAATCACAAGTGATGGAATGTTAATCCAAGAAGGGGAGCAAAAGGAGCAAGGAATGGAAAGAAAATAGCCAAATTGGGATTTTGGAAGACATCTCACGCGAAACGTGACTTCATCTCACACGAGATGATGCAAACAGAAAGTGAGAAATATGGCTCAGTAAGGGTGTCTCGCGTGAGACACAATGCAACTAGCGCAAGACACAATCGCAGAAGCCCAAAACCTATTTTGTGATCTCAAAAAGTTATAAATAGACATAGGGTGAAAACAATTGGGAGAACCACATACATCAGCTCCCAGCTGCTCTTAGGATTAGGTTTCTATCGTTTTTCCTTTATTTTTCCGCATCTTAGGATTAATGTTAGCTATGTTGTGTTAGTTTCCATTCGTTCGAAGATTGTTGGACCTCTCTCTAGTCTTTGTCATGTTCCCCTTTAACCGTTTATTCAAAATGTTTAACACTAGGAAAGAACATATCTTGCATAAGAAGCATGAAATAAGACCTTGGGGAAGAAAGAATCGCAAAATCACCATCTCTCTCATGGTTCCACTACCACAAGGTTGAGGCGACAGTCACAACATTCCCGTCATTGCAACGAACACAAACGTGATGGAGGCACCAACCCACTGTGGAGAAGATGGTTATGGCAGCGAGGAGTTATAGACAGTGGATCTACTACGAGAGGAGCGCGAAGTGATGTCCACAAGCAGCAGAGACACACAAGTAGTTCCTCAAAGCTACAACCAAGGGGAGTGGCGAGAACGGAAGCGTTGCATGATTTTGAGAATGTTAAAAGAAGTTCAGATGGTGACATGGTTAGACAAAGATGGAGAATCTGAGATGGTGAGGACTGAAAAGAGTGGGAGGCACTGTGAAAGGAAAGGATAGGATGATGAAATTAGGGTTCAGAGATCAGAGATGAGAAAGTGTACGTCCATCATACAATGTTTCTTCTTTTCTTTTTTTGACATAATCCCTTATACAGTGTGGTAACATTGTTTTTTTTTTTTTTTTTTTCAATTTTTAGTTTTAGATATGAGAAGAGAGAGCCGTTCCATGTTGAAGCAGTTTCTTTTAAATTATCCAATTTAAAATTATATATATATATATATGAAGATAATGGTGAGATATACTTCAATTTGATTGGGCCGAAAATCTTATCTCTTGATTTTTGTGCTCTAGGGAATGTTTTATACTTTTTTTTTTGTGTTATTAATTAATGGGGGTAATGACTCTATTTGTATGATGATGATAATGATAATGACAATGACAATGATAATAATAATAAGTTTAAAGATTAATTTGTATCCATTAACAATGTAAAAGTCATTTAATTATGTGCGATTATTTGAAAGACATTTAAAATGATGAGGAAAATACTCAATTAATTTTATCAATGTGTTAACACATAATTGGATAACAGTGTAAGACTTTTGTACATTGTCAATAAATCCAAATTAATCTCTAATTTTAATTGTATTATTATGGTGGGTCAAAAATGAAGTAATATAATGTTAGATACAAATTTTAAATTTTTTGCAATCCATTTCAAGAAATTTAACTTAAGTTTATATTTTATAAATAAATTTATTGTTTGTTATATCATATAATTATTTATATGTGTGTGTATGTATATGGGGCAGTACATTGACAAAAATACTCCTTTTAACTTATTAATAATAATAATAATAATAATAAAATTAATTGCANTGTATATATATATATATATAATGTTTTAAGCTTTTAAGTAAAAGCTTAAAAAAAGAGTTATACTATTATGACATTTATTTTGAATAACTACACTAAGAAAAAATAAATAAGGTCCATAATAGATTCCACTATAATGGGCCTCACAATTTGTAGGTGTGGTTGTTCAAATATTGTTCAATATGATTAATAATCTTTATTTAACGTTGGATTAATTTTGAAAAAGTCAAATTTCAATATGGCCAACTATAAGTTGCAATATTTGGAGTTATCAATCAGATTGCTCAAGATTTTAACATACTATAATGTTTCTAAAAACATTGTTGAGACTAATAAAATTGTATACAAGTATTTAAAAATATATGTCCAGTACATAACGGCTTATTCCGTGCTAATGTATAATTATTTTTTTTAGGCAATGGTTCATGTTTAACTTGGGTGCTAATTTTTTAGTACAATATCATTAGAAGTGCCTTTGTTTGCTTCAACATAACATAAAGATGCATTTTGTTACACATACATGATACATAATTTCATACAACTTTTAATATATCCATGCGCAACCACAATGGTTCACTACCCTTTGTTTCTACATTATCCTATTGTCATTTATAATTGTGGAATAAAATTCGCTATTAATAAAATTTATTTATAATTAGTTAATCTAACAGTCGATTCAATAAATATAAACTCAATTACGCACCCGTGCAACAACACGGGTTTGTATTCTAGTATATTATAATGGAAAAACTTTAATATTATAAGTAGATGCCCCCACTTAATCGAAATGGAGATTGAAGATTGGTAAAATACCATAGTTTGTTGATATTTTTTTTGGGTGAATTCAAGGTATCCATGGCTAGCGGTAATGACTAATTTTCTCACGTTAATTGAATTTACATGAAGTGATAATTAGATTGTTGGTCACAAAATATTGTTTTATTCCCACAAATAAAGATCAAACTCCCCCACCACCACATGGTTAAAGGATAATGTAAGTTATTACCATATCACACCTCATGGTTATCGATCATGAATATCAACCCACACTAATTTTCATTTTATATTTTTTAATAATATCTATTATGTCAATTGTCATCCATCCTAGTAAAGTAAAAGAACAAAAAAACCTAATATACATATTCCTATAAGTAATTCAACTAATTTTATTTATGGGCAACATTTACTTGGATGATGGCATAAAAATAATTATATTGTAAGTGCATAATAATTAAGCTCTATAAATAATTACTACACATATGTATAATCTATCATATAAAAAACTACCCTTAGATTTTTATTTTCATTTCTCGGGTTTTCTATTTTTAAAAAGTTTGTAAAGAAAAAGTAAAAATAATAAAATATTATTTATTATTTTCATTGCACGTGCACATGGTTATCAAACTCGCGAGTTTAAGTAAACTCGTGGAGCCTCCGTAAACTCGGATCGTAAACTCGTACGAGTTTACCTATTATTAAAAAAAATATTAAAAAAATATTTTAAAAAATTATTATGCTACAAAAATATATTTAATAAAACTTGAAATTCATAAATACATTTACCCCCATAACAAAGCACAAATAAAGATGAAATATATGAGTTCTAAGTTCAATTCATACATAATACATATAACATAATACATAGTATTGACTATTGAACACCACAAGAAGCGACTTTGTGACGATGATGTCTTCAATCTAGAACACTAAAGCACAAATAGCAATGCAGAGGTCACACACGCTGGTGGGAAAGATCCCTAAGCAAAGGATAAAATACATACGATGGATTAGCGACGGAGCACAAGCAACGACGGAGCACGATGAAGGAGCACAACGGAGCACGATTGTAGGCGCAACTGTAAATCATAACTCTAAAATACTTAAATGACCTAAATCTAAAAACTCATAGATATGCAAAACAATATCAAACTTGTTTTGTCCCTTAAAAAAAAAACCTTGCCTATGTGGTAAACTCGTAAAATCGGCAGTAAACTCGCGATTTTATGCGAGTTTACCCGAGTTTACCCGATTTTACCCAGAAACGAGTTTACATGCGAGTTAGCTCGATTTTACTACCTAAACTCGTAAACTCGTACGATTTTACGAGTTAACAAGCGATTTTGATAACTATGCATGTGCGCACTAGTATAAATTTTCCTTTGCAAAATCACAAAAACAAGAAACACAAAATGAAAATAGAAATCAAATTATTGACCCCAAATTTTCATGAAAAAATTAGTGAAAATAGTAAATGGAAAGATATGAAATAATATTTTATTATTTTTACTATTTTTAGTTTCCTGCGCAAACTCTTGAGATCAAATTAAAAACACAAAAAATAAAAATAAAAACTTAATAGACTGTTGGTCATCGTTCACAATAAAAATTTGTTCAATGTAATTTTACTACTTTGAGGTAAAGTACAATTTTAGAAAAACTCAATTGCAACTTATGCTAATTACTTTATAAATATTTATAGTTATATCTTATTTGTATATGGTCCATTGTGACACTGGTGTAATTTTGTTTCTCTGTTTCTTGGATGCCTTAATTCATGCTGGTTGGTGTATTTTTGTTCTTCTTTTAAATTTTGTTTCTTTAAGGTTTTTTTTAAGAGATTTTAACTAGACATAGTGTATGTAGCAAGCATTGTCAAGTCTTAGTAATTTTTTATTTTTCTTGTTGTTTTTTAGGTTTAATCCTGTTAATGTATGGAGAGAAAAAAAACTTCTAAATTGCTTTCAGCGCACTTTAGAAATTGTCAAATATCCTTCTTCATAAAATTACCTATAGTGGCATACCACACGAGAACGACGAATAGTCAAAACCTTAATTATTAGCCATTTTGAGTTGTAACCAGTAATCACAAGGGGACCTGCACCCTTGTCCCCATGCAAGAGGGAAGGCATCTTCCTTCACCTTTCCTCATATTAACAAAAGATTTATACTTCAATGACAAATTTAACCCCCACCTTCACAGGATATCACCAGTTCACCACCTTTTGGCTGAAGAAATAATCATTAAAAAATAGTACATTAGAATAAAGGTGGTTTATCCGATTTCTAATAAATTTTTATATTTTTAAAAAAATTAAAATTAAATTTATTATAATTTATTATTATTTTATAATTTAATGTTGTATACTGATGTGCAAATGATCATTGAATTTTAAAATCTCTTATAAACTAATTATTTTAATAATTTGACTAGTAAAAAATTTGTCAAAATTATATAAAACATGAAATAATATCAAATTTTGAGGAGTTTAATTTTAAAATTTATTGAAAATATACAAATTTAATTAAAATGGATAAATACCATGTGGTGCACCCGAGAAACTGGCTAAAATAAAAGGTTTACATGAGAGTTGGTTGGCTTATTAGAAAATAAGAATACAAACAAAGGCGAAAATTAGAAGGCTAACATGTATCAACTACATGCCAAACTTAAATTTGAGAGCGACATTTGGGAAAATAATTAAGTAATTAACCCAAAAAGAGGGGCTTTCTCAGAAGCTGCATATGTATAAGAAAGTCTTGAATTATTCAAAGATGCGTATTGATGGGCTAATGTTTTATATTGGAAGAGTCCCAATCAAAATTAACAGTATCCATTCTTTTTGGAGGACTTTCAAAACACAATTAGCCAAAATCATTTTTAGCTTTGGTGACTTGGAAGCAAGTTCAAGGGGGCATGCACCTAGACAATTCAATGCACCCATTTCCAACTGAAATTGAAAGCTTTCGTATGCAAACGACAGTGACTTCTCGTGACACACTAGACTCGAAGAAAATTCATTATGCATGAGGGAATTATAATTAGATAAAAAAAAGTCACTTTCATATTTGGCATTTACTGAGGAAGGGCTATACATATTCATCTGCAGCGATATATAGCATTGTTGCGGCCAAAATTGCACATGGCATGAGAATTCGCATAAGAAAAATAACATTTCTACTTGTTTAAGAAACACAAATTATTCGCATAACATATTTTATTGTAGCTAGACTAAAACTGTCAAATTGAACGGATAAAATTCAGTCAAATTTATTGATTAGTTTCTAGATGAAACATTATTCCATTCATTTTCGAAAAGTCAAGCAATGTCATTAAGTTCCAAAACTGCCGACACATTATACAAATGTATAAGAGTTTAATTGTTATACAGTGATAATGTAAAAAAATTTTTATATTGTCATCTAATCAAATTTTGACACATCAGTATAAATTGTTGACTCTCTCACTCATTACTTAAAAAGTCATGCATATAAAATGATTTAATTAGACAATGTAAAACACTTAATATTGTCACTCATGGCAATTAAACTCTGTTATGTAAACCATTACTTGCTACTACAAATAATTAAACTATAGGATATAGCTAACTAGCTAGGGAAAATGCCGTGGATCGTTTTACTACTCTTAATTTGTTTTCAACTAGTTCACACACTCCAAATTAAGGTACAAAAGTTTAAGAGATGAAGAGCTTGAAATAACTCTGCCAAGCATTGTTTACGGCTAAAAAATAGTAATAGGCTTGAAAGTCGCCGAGAATTTTGGTAAATGTCTTCATTTCTAACAAATTTTCCACCTGAAGTAAAGTGATAACTAATTAACCAGATAATTAACATCTCTTGAGATTGGAGATTAGATATGTACATTTTGTAGTTTGTTATTGATTTGATGCAATGCATAGAAAAAGGTCAAATAGATTTTGTACACTTGGAATTGTTTAGATTTCCTCACATCATCAAATGTATCTCTTTTGCACTGACATTCATTGAACGATAGGAAATAGTTAAATTAAAATCATATTTGTTTTCGAAAAGGATTTCATTGTGCAAGAGGGATAACAGCGATTGACGTACTAATTGATAGCCATGCGTGTGTAAAACAGTCAATTATTTGGTGCATTAATTACGCTAGTGCAATACTTCGTGGCGTTTAGTTGGTTGCTGGAATTAAATTTAAATTTAATAAATTATAATAATAAAAATCAGAAGTTAAAGACAAACAAATTATCATCATTACCCAAAAAAAAATAATAAATAAAAACAAATTATCGTCATATCAATATAATAATATGATGTGTTTCAGTATTGGTAAGACGTGCTTCAGGTTGTTATACATAATCGAGGGGCTCAATGTCGCAAAACACTTATTTAAATAAAATAAATTATTTTTAACTTAACCAAATTTAAATAAAGCCTATTTTTTTTCAATTTTTTAAAAGTTGAATCAAAGTATTTTTTGATAGAATCTGAATTGGATAAATGTAAAAAAAAAAATTTACTTTTTTTACTTAAAAAAATCACTGACATTTTGGTATAAAATCACAGGTTCTAAATCATCTGCCTGTTGTCAGATCACAACAAAAAAAATTTGGTGAATTTTATTTTCTAATTAGCAAGGAAATATCAAGTAATCAATGAGCATAATGTAGATTTTTAGCAAAAATTTTAAAAATGGATACAAAAAGTATAGCGAGTGGGTTAGCGAAGTCATTCACAACTTATAATTTGTAACTAAAGCGTTTAGGCAGAGAAAAATTTCTCACTAATTCCTTGCAAACTTTCAACTTAATTTAGTAAGATAAATTTTTCTCGCGAATCTCTTCAACTAAGCTAAATCCTTTCCTTCCCTTTTAGCAATGAATTAATCTCTTGCTAATTCCTTATTAAATTTTTAACCTTTTACTATACTTTTTAACAAACGAATATTCCCTCGCTTATTCCCTGTGAAACTCTTAATCTAAACTAAAATTTTCCCTCCTTTTTGTGAGGATATATATATATATATATATATATATATATATATATTTCTTACTAATTTCTTGCAAACTCTCATCGTAATTTAGCAAAAAATTAATCCCTCACGAATCTCTTTATCTAAGCTAAATATTTTCCTCCCATTTGAATGAAGGATAAATCCATCACTAATTTCTCGATAAAACTTTGGCCAGAGTTTAGAAATCTGGAGCAAACATTGAACCGAAAACGTCAATGATAAGCATATTAAAATACAATGATGACATATTATAAAATAAACAAAAATTATTAATAATAAAAAATAATATTCTTATCATTGATTAAATGTTTTCTAGATTTTAAAAAAAAATTAGTTTATTGATTTAAAATGGAATGTTCTGCTCAATAATTTGTCACTGTACTCAATAAACATTTACTTAAATAAAGAATAGACATTTATTTAATTTACCAAAGGCTAGTTTGTAAAATTGATTTGGATTTTATTATTTTTTCTAGATAACAAGAAAAGCACCGTAAGAAACCCACTATAATATCATCTCTCTATAAAATTTATAATCATAAGGATGAGGCTTGTAAGCTTAAGTTAATCAATTAACCATTTGTCTAACAAAAAGAGTTTTTACTATAATACCCCTGTTACACAAATTAATTACTAAAATACCCATATTTCCAAACATTTTACAAAACTACCACTATTTTGGCTGATGTGGCATTTGCGCACTGCGTGGCGTGCCACGTCAGCTTCGCCTATGCAGTTGGCGAATTCATTACAAATTCGCCTATGGAGTTGGAGAATTCATCAAGAAATTGCGTATAAGGTTGGCGAATTCAACAACAAATCGCCATTAATGTTGGCAAATTCAACATAAAATCACCAACTGGGTTGGCAAATTCAACACGAATTCGCCACCTGTGTTGGCGTATTTTGCCACGTGTCATGTGTTAGCCCAAAACCCTAATTCGCCAACCGTTTTTTTGCATTTTTCATGTAAGGGAGTAGTATCAACAACTAGGAGTTAGTTAGTTACAACCACCTACTGAGTTAGCAGTGATTAGTTAGTCTAGAGAATTTAAGCACATAGTGTAATTGCATCATATATAAGTTGAGATTTCACTGTAAATGAGAATCAAGTTAATACACTCAATACATTTTCTTTCCTTATGAATTTACTCTCTGAACTCTCTCTGTGTACCTTTACATGGTGTCAAAGCTTTTTTGGGGTGTAGATCCATGGCGTCTTCCACCACATCCATTGCTACTTCAAGTTTCACTCCATACACATTCAACTCTCCAATTTCATGCAAGCTATCTGATGAGAACTTCTTGTTGTAGTAGCAAGAAGCCATTGCCACATTTCGTGGAGAATGCTAGCATCAAAACTTCGTAGTTCAAGAATTGGCAATGTCAAGAAAATCTCATCGTTTTGTGGCTTTTGGCTTTTCTTATCGAGTCAGTGCATGTTTACACGGTTGGCTGCCAATTCGAGTTTCATATTTGGAAAAAGCTTGAGACATTCTTCGCCTCTCAATTCAAGAATACGATGACGGTGGTAGGCTCAAATTGGCGGTGGTAGGCTCGCCACTCTTGACTGAATATTACATTGAGGTAATGCTTGATGGATTGGGAGAGGATTACTCCTCTGTTGTCATGCCCATCGTTTCTTGTGAAGATCCTTACTCAAGTGACGAGCTTGAGGCGCTTCTCATGGCGGTTGAGTCAAGAATTAAAAGAATTCACAATCAATCGCAGTGCTCTACTCCAATTCAAGATAATGTTGCTCAAACATAGCAATGGAGCCATGGTGTCACTTAATCGGATGCATCTCATGGCAGAGACTCTTCCTTTCGCGACCAAGGTCGTGGTTCTGGACGCGGCCATGGCAGATCAGCTCCGCAATATCCTCCAAATAATGTTCCCTAATGCTAACTTTGTGGCAAATTTGGACATCCAATGTGGGAGTGTTGGCATCGATTTGATGAGAATTTTGTGCCGCAGGAGTCACAGTAGAGGCAAAATTCTCAACCGCACTCTCAACCTCAAGCATACATGGTTGCTATTACTGTGGCAACTCCATTAGCTAAAAATCGCATGCATCAACCTCAAGTGACATCTCCAGTGTGCGACTATGATCCTCTCTGGTATCTGGATTTAAGAGCCTTGAATCATGTATCTCCAGATCCACAAGTGTTTAGCAGCAAGAGCTCATACGCTAGAAGTGATCATGTTCAAATCGGCAATGGCACAATGATAAGTGCCATATTTATGCAATTTCACCTGTTGAAATGGCACCTGTCTGCTTAGGTTTTAATGAATTATCTGACTAAATTCTCCACTTTTGTAGGATTTATAAATATATTAAAAATGGATACAAGCACGTCGGAAAGACAAGATCAAAGAGAAATCCCACCAAGAATGGAAACAATGAACAAAGAGGGCAAAAGAAGCAGAAAGGCAAGTTCAGAGGAGACATCGCTCAGTGGTGCCCATAGACCGCTCAGCGGATTACACGATTGGACCGCTCATCGGAGGACCAAGCCGCTCAGCGAGCCTTTCTTCGAAGTGAAGAAACTTAGCCGCGAAGAAAGCTCTGCAGCCGCACCTGCAGCCGCCCTGTCACTCTGCTCTGACACCGCTTAGCGCACCGCACGGCCGCTCAGCGGCTCTGACAGATAATGTCAGAGCAGAGCCACCACGCAGAGGATAAACGTGGCGGCAAAGGAAGCTTCACCGCTGAGCGGGGTACCCAGGCCGCTCAGCGGAGACACCAAAATCAGCCTATAAATAGAGGACCCGAGGCACCCTTCAAAGACCATCATTCTTAACCCAGGATTCATTCCTTTCTCATTTTCACTTTTATTCGAAATCTTAGGTTAGTTTAGCAACAAAGAGGAGGCCAGTGAAGGAGCCAAGAGTGATCAAGGAAGCACGGCAGTCATTGTCATGACAGCATGAGAAAGTGTCATGGTAAGCATCCATCACCTTCCCTCTGAGATTATCTCTTGTAAGATGGGTTTCTAATCCTCTTGTTGTTGGGATTTTGATAACTATTATAGCATGACTGTATCCATGTACTTTTGCATTAATGAATCTATCATTTTCTATGATTTGCATGAATCGATTTTTCACTTAATGCTTGTTTTAGCTTAGCTACCTAAAACCTGATTTCAAACTGCATGGTTGCGCTTGAGAACGGCATCATAAGTTGGAACTAAATCAATTCATCTAATAAACCTAATTTCTAGAGATAGAGTTAGGGTTATTAGTCGTTTTAACATCTGAAATAATGTTGGTTTACTTTGTTAAGTTTGTGCAAGAAATTGACAGCATAATAAAGGAAACCTAATAATCTTTTCATGCTCGAGAGAGATGAACAAGTTAAGAACTGATGGCGAGGAATCAAAGAAATGATAATTCTGATGTATTGACTTACGAATGCATGAAACTATAATAGGATTCAATTCCCAACAAGCTTTCTGATCTACCTCTGATTTGTTGCCTATTTATCTTTTATGTTGTTTAGTTATTTATCTAAGTAACAAATTATCAATCCTTTACTCTATTATTTAATTCACAAACTCAAGAACGGTATTTATGCAACTCTTTGCGGATACGACTATACCCGACTATACTGCAATTGAATCCCTCGAGGATTTGAAAGCTATAAAGGAGGATATATAAAAACGACGATAATGTAAAAATGCTTTCAACACACAAGTATGAGCATTCAACACATAGGTCATTCTAGTCTTGTTTCTGCTACACCCTCTAAGTCATTTGTGCTGCAAAACCTTCTCCATGTGCCTGAACTCACCAAGAACCTTCTTAGTGTCTCTCAATTTGCTAACGAAAATGACGTGTTCTTTGAGTTTCATCCTAATTGTTGTTTTGTCAAATCCTAGGATTCCAAGGAGATTCTACTCCAAGTATCATTAAGAATGGCTTGTATGCATTTCCTGATTTGTATTTCAGCAGCTCAAAATTTGTTGCCGCTAAGTCAAGCTTCCCTGTAAACTATATTTCTGCTTTCAATAAAAGTAGTGGAGTTTCCCTTTCTACAAACAACAATGTATACTCTGCTTATCATGCTTATAAAGTAGGTAATGTAGATATTCATTCCTTTTTGTTATGGCACTCTCATTTAGGTCATCCTCATAGCAAAATTGTTCATCAAGTGTTGAGAACTTGTAAAATACCTTCTCATGAGAATAAAATTTCTGTTGTGTGCCATTCTTGTTGTATTGGTAAATCTCATCAACTTCCCTTTCAATACTTTACCGCTACTTACAATGAACTACTAGAATTAATTTACTCAGACATTTAGGGGCATGCACCTGCTGCAACTATGAACGGTGCTAGATGTTACATTAGTTTCATTGATGCCAATTCCAAGCACACTTGGATTTATCTCCTACATGAAAAGTCCCAAGCACTTCAAGCATTTATTCAGTTCAAAACTCTCCTAGAGCATCAATTAGGCAAACAAATTAAGGAAAACCAAATAGATAATGCAAAGGAATATCTCAGTTTTTCCATTTTTTGCAGCCTCATGGCATCTCCCATAGGTTTTCTTGTCCTCATACTCATCAACAAAATGGAAGGGCTAAAAGAAAGCATAGCGCATTGTAGAAACTAGTTTAACACTTCTTAGCAATGCTTCACTCCCCATGCATTTTGCGGTGAAGTTTTTCTCACTGGCACTCACTTAATCAATTTGATGCCTACCTCAGTATTACAAAACATTTCCCCATTTCAAAAATTGTTTCACAAAATTCCTGATTATACATTTCTTAGGACATTTGGGCGTACTAGCTATCCATTTTTGAGACCATATAATTCTCATAAATTGGATTTTAGGTCTCAACTATGTTTGTTCCTTGGTTATTGTGATAATCACAAAGGATATAAGTGTTTAGCTAAGTCTGGGAAAATATATGTGTCATGAAATGTGGTCTTTGATGAGGCAATTTTCTATATCCACTATGTTCTCACCCTCCATATCTCCTAATGTCTCTTTACCTCCATCCAACTCTGTCTCTTCTATTGAGTTAGTATCTCAGCAGAATGCACCTATTGTTAATGCTCATTGACACACACTAAAAAGTCGTTAATTTCAGTGTGTGATCAAATAATGATTTATAAAACTAAATTAACCCGAAAAAAGGTAGTATAGGGGCTAACCTAGGTCATTTCTAAGGAAGCAATTTCCAAGCCAATTATAATGATAATAACAATTAAAGGGGGAGTTTTTATGAGAATTAAGTAATGATGAATAACAATAACTAAAACAATATCCCACATATGGCGTTTTAAGACTAAAGATCAATTATCATTGGTCCCTATATTCATTATTCATAAGGGGTGTTGTTTCCTAGTTGAAATCTCTAACTAACTTGAACAACCTAATTAGATCTAATTAGTTCCCCTCAAGTTCTAAAATCCTAAGCCAACAAACTCTACAATAGTCAAAGTCTCTTAACCTAGAATCAATCATAACCACCACATGCAATCGCTATATCACAATTTAGGAAAGCAACAAGCACGAATAAACCTTAAGCACCGAACCTCTAATTGATCCACAGCATGCAATATATTAAGAAAACTAAACCTTCATGAATGGAGGATAAAAACGCACAGTAAATAAATGTTCCTTTATACTGCACTTTCTCTTTGTACCTTTACATTTCATAAAACAGTTACGAATTAGGGATGAATTTGCAATGAATGTTACAAGGAATCTGCAAAGAATTAGCTATGACACAATTCATTGCAAATTTGCAAGGATTTAAGAAATTATTTTCATCCTAAAACACTCCAAATTAGCGACAAAATAATGATCAATAGTTTCGCCGCTAAAATAAATTATCTACGGATTAGCGATCAAAATTTTTTCCAAGCTAATGAGCAACTTGAAAATAGTGATGACAAAATTGGTCACTAATTCACCGCCAATCCCTTGCTAAATGATTTAGGGAGGAATTAGAGATGAATTAGAGACCAATTTTTTCGTCACTAATCCGCAAAATTCTTTCAGTGAATTTTATTACCTAGCCCATAAGAAAGAAGGCGCATGCAAAACAATATGGCATTCTAACTCAACACAAAATCTTAAATCCTTAAATAGAAAAAGTGCAAAGTAAAATAAATTTTAAATAATGTATCTAGTCTTTTCTTTTTTGGAGGATTGGAAAGAAATATTGTATGTAGTCTAATCAAATGAAAATATAACACTCTTTTCACATCGTACTTGTATATAACTCTATCACTAGGATATTTTTTTGAAAATCTTCTTGCAATATTTTCTAATGCAACACAAAAGAATGTAGTAAAAAAGTAATGATGAAAAGCTTGACTTAGTCTCGTATAAACGTGAAACTTCGGCTGCTTTTGCTAAATGGTACTTCAAAGGCTTAATAGGTAGCAACTAGCAACCAAATAGTAGAGCTAGTGACTTAGAAGTACCTTAGAGGATACAGCTATAAAATCAGAGAAATTGTTTATTCAGATTCTATCAAAGAATAATTTGATTCAACTTTAAAATTGTATTTAGCAAAAGCAACTCAAGTTAATTACAATGATAGATAATAATATTTTGTTCTAATTTTGTCCAATCATAGCATGTGAAATGTAAACAATTTGTGAGCGATAGAGAAGAGAAATTTGTACCTGGAATCGAAGAGGCGGGATAATAGGGGAATTCAACAAACCCTTTTGTTAGCTGTTAGTTAGTTTTTGTAACTAATTAAATAGTTAGTTAGTCTTGCTGTTAGTTAGTTAATTATAGCCTTTGCTTGTAGTACAAGCCACCTCTGATATGTATATATATGCTACAGATGCAATCTGCACAACAACTTTTTCAGTTGCAATACACACAGTTTTCAACTTTCTGTTATGGTATCAGATGTGAACTTCAGATCCTAATCTTTTCTCTCACTTTCTTGGAGTTTCTCGCCATTTCTCAGCCATTTTCTTGGCTCCCTACTTCATTTCTTTTCTCCCATGGCGACCGACTCCACTTCCGGCGCTTCTTCCACCACAATCACGGATTTGCCTCTGACCCTGCTTCTCCATACTTCCTTCACCTGAACGAGAATCCGTCTCTGATTCTCGTCACATCTCTCCTCAACGGTGGTAACTACCACAGCTGGGTGCGTGCGATGCGCATGGCTCTCATGTCCAAGAACAAAGTCAAGTTCGTGATGGAACCATTCTTGCGCCCAACGCTGATTCTCCCTTGTATGGACAATAGGAGTGTTGCAACCATATGGTCATGTCCTGGTTAATCCGCTCGGTGGATCCACAAATTGCTCAAAGTGTCATCTGGATTGACAAGGCATACGACATTTGGAATGAACTTCGCGATCGGTTCTCTGATGGCGATCTTCTGCGCATAGCAGATCTACATGAGGAACTCGCAGTAATGCGCCAAGGTGATTCCAATGTGACAAAATTCTTTACTGATTTGAAAGTTCTGTGGGATGAAATCGATGTTTTCCGCCCTTTGCCTACGTGCAAATGTGCCATTCCGTGTGCTTGCGGTGCGTTTCTTGAGCTCAAGACACGGCTCAATGCAGATCGTGCAATCAAATTTCTCAAAGGCCTGAATGAGTCTTTCAATCTTGTACGGTCTCAACTTTTCTTGATGGATACTCTGCCTCCACTCAACTGCATCTTTGCACTGGTAATTCAGCATGAACGACAGTTACTATATGAAGCCAATGATGCCAAGATCAGTCTGAATTATGCTGCCAAGTCTGCTCCTGATGTTCCTAAGAAGCCTCCCTTTGATCAAGGGAAAGGCAAAAACAATGGCAAGAAGTGTACATTCTGCGGCTACCGTGGCCACATTGTTGACGAGTGCCACAAGAAACATGGCTACCCTCCAGGTTACAAACCGAAGAGGGCAAGTGCCAATGCTGCCACTGGTGAACCTGCTGCACCTTCTACTCAGTTGCCATCTGATGCTCCCTTCAGTTTCACAGCGGATCAGTACCAAAGCATCCTGGCTTTAATTCAGAAACCAGTTACTTCCCCAGCACAAGTCAATATGGCTCAGGCTTCCAACTGTGGTCTGTCACTTACTTCAGGTAAACCTTGGCTCTTGGACTCTGGTGCATCACACCATATCTGCTCTTGTTTGTCATTTTTTCAGACCTGTCAAGAGCTGTCCGCTCCCATTGCCATTAACCTTCCCAATGGTGAGACATTATACTCAAAGTATGCAGGCACAGTCCCCCTATCTCCATCACATTGTCTCTCCAATGTGCTTTTCTTACCAAATTTTCACTACAATCTTATTGCCATAACCAAATTATGTACTGATTTGGATTGCAAAGTCATTTTCTCATCTGATCAATGCTTGATCCAGGACACCAACAGCTCGAGCCTGATTGGAGTTGCTAGAGCCAAGGATGGCCTATATGTTTTAGAAAGTCCATTGCCTTGTAATCTTTCTAATTCTGTTACTGCTGATGTAAATTCAATAGTTGAGAGCAAATTTGACCTATGGCATTTCAGATTAGGCCATTTGGGTTTAGAGAAAATAAACACCCTTCATGATGTTTATAGCTACATTCCGAATTGTAGATTTAATAAATCCTGTGATATTTGCCATTTTTCCAAACAGAAAACTGTTCCTTTCAGTCTTAGTAATTTTGTTTCCAATAGCATATTTGAATTACTGCACATTGACATTTGGGGGCCCATACCAACTGTTTCAATTCAAGGCTACAAGTATTTCTTAACCATTGTGGATGATCATAGTCACTACACTTGGTTACATTTCCTCAAAACCAAGGATGAGGCTTCCCAAGCACTCCAACATTTCATCCAACAAGTTCAGACTCAGTTTGGTGTTGCTGTCAAGGCTGTGAGATCAGATAATGGGCCAGAATTCACTTTGAAGCACTTCTATGCATTACGAGGCATCATCCATCAATTGAGTTGTGTGGAGACACCACAACAAAATGCAGTGGTTGAAAGGAAGCACCAGCACCTGCTAAATGTGACCAGGGCCCTCCTTTTTCAAGCCAACCTGCCTCCCTCCTTTTAGTCTTTTGCTGCAGCTCATGCTTGCTTCTTGATCAATAGGATACCTAGCAAGGGTTCTGCCAACATCTCTCCTTATAGCATTCTCTATCAAAAGTTGCCTGACTTAAGCTTTCTTAAAGTATTTGGCTGCCTTGCTTATGCTAATTCCTTGCATAGAAACAGGACTAAATTAGACACAAGAGCCAGGAAATGTGTCTTCTTGGGTTACAAGAATGGCATGAAGGGCTATCAGCTGTTTGATTTGGCATCAAGAGAAGTTTTTGTAAGTAGAAATGTATACTTCTATGAGCAATTCTTCCCGTATCATGGGTACCACCAATCCAGTCCATCCAAGGAACCTGTTTTCCCTGCTGCTCTAGCTGACAATGCATCAGATTTCGATTTACCTAATGAAAGCCTTTTTAACCACTTTCTCGACTCTTGACACAGCTTAGGTTTTGTCACAACCGTGCCAAGCTCCTAGAAAGCTTATCTGCACTTTTGTCGTTCAACTTAAATTTATATATATATATATATATATATATATATATATATA
>QANU01047381.1:1943-63854 GCA_003254905.1 Nissolia schottii | reverse complement strand
ATCGCTGAGCGATTGTACTTTTACGCGTCTTCATTAAATGCTCTGCAGCTTTTTCAGGGCGGCGCTGACGTGGATGGCGGCGCCAGGCTGGCTCCAGCTGGCGCATTTATTGCGCCGGTGCAAGTTGCTTGTCGACCTAAGTTCGCTGAGCGATAAGTGTTATACCGCTGAGCGATTTGCTCTTGAGCGCTGAGCGATGTGTAGTTCCTCGCTGAGCGATGCCTCATCCAGAATCTTCTCTTTTAAGCTCTTTTCCAATTCTGCCCTTTTCTTCCTTTCTTCATGGGATTATTCTTTAATTAGGCTACTTGCATCCATCTTCAAAATATATTAGAAATCCTACAAAATATGGGGAATTAATTAGATAATTCTTTAAAACCTAAGCAAATAAGTGCCATTTTAGGATTTGAAAATTGTGTAAATTGGGCACTTATCATTACCTCACCATGCTGCTGCATCTTCCCCCACTGAGGAAACCAATGCTCCTCCTTCTTGCTCTTAGCATCCTCCTAGGAGGTCCACCAGAGCTAAACATACTCCCTCATACCTCCAGGACTATCACTGTAATCTGCTCCAAGCAACCTCTTCTAAGCCTACAGACCCTACCACTATCACTCATACCACTCACCACCCTTTACATTCTACTCTATCATATGCAAACCTATCCTCAACTCACAAATCTTTTGCATTGGCCATTAGCACACAAGTCGAGCCCACCAAGTACAAGGATGCAGTGAAGGATCAATGTTGGAGAGATGCTATGAATGCTGAAATTGCAGCTCTTGAGCAGAATTCCACATGGAAATTGGTTGATCTACCTGCAGGGAAGACTCCCATTGGCTGCAAATGGGTATATAGGATCAAGCTTAAGGCTGATGGCTCCATTGAAAGGTACAAAGCCAGGTTAGTTGCAAAAGGCTACACACAAACTCATGGCATCGATTACATGGATACCTTCAGTCCGGTTGCCAAAATGACAACTGTGAGATTATTGTTGACTTTGGCTGCCATTAAAGGATGACATTTGCAGCAACTTGATGTAAACAATGCTTTCCTCCATGGTGACTTGCATGAGGAGGTCTACATGAAGCTTCCACAAGGTTTCAAATGCTCTCAACCCAACCAAGCTTGTCTGCTCCTTAAATCACTGTATGGTTTGAAACAGGCCAGCAGGAAGTGGTTCTCCAAACTCTCCACTACTCTCCTGTCCCTTGGTTTCACTCCATCACAGTTCGGTCACTCACTATTCCTCAAGGTCTCACACACCTCTTTCACTGCCCTCTTAGTGTATGTTGATGATATTATCCTAGCTGGGGATTCTCTGGATGACATTCAATCTATCAAATTCTTTTTGGACAACAAGTTTCGCATCAAAGACTTAGGGGATCTAAAGTACTTTCTCGGCCTTGAGGTAGCACGCACAACAGAAGGTATCTCAGTTTGTCAGCGCAAGTATGCTCTGGAGATTCTCTCTGATGCAGGCTTGACAGGTTGCAAACCCCTTACAACTCCAATGGTTGCTGCACAAAGGCTCTCAAAGGATTCAGGCACTCCTCTTGCAGACCCTGCACCATATCACAGGTTGGTTGGCAGACTCATATACTTAACAACTACCAGACCTGATCTTTCTTTCTCTGTCAACCACCTTGCCCAATTCATGTCACAGCCTACTGATGTTCATCAATCAGCAGCCACTCGTGTGCTCAGGTTCATCAAACACAGTCCAGGAATGGGATTATTCTTTCCTTGCTCTTCTTCCCTACAACTTAAAGCATTCTGTGATGCTGATTGGGCTGGTTGCCCGGATACCCGCCGATCCACTACTGGATTTTGTGTGTTCCTTGGCGATTCCCTGCTCAGCTGGAAGTCCAAGAAACAATCCATAGTGTCCAGACCATCGTGTGAAGCAGAATATCGTGCCTTAGCAGCTGTGTCTTGTGAGTTGCAATGGATCTCCTACCTGCTGTGTGACTTCCATGTTCAACAAAGCAACTCAGCTGTGATTTTCTGTGACAACCAGTCTGCCATTCAGATAGCCCATAACCCCACTTTCCATGACGCATGAAACATATTGAGCTCGACTGTCACATAGTCCAGGAAAAGGTCCAAAGTGGTTTCATCCGATTGCTACCAATAGCTTCCAAGCTACAACTAGCAGACTTAATGACTAAACCTGTCCCCCCATCACATTTCAGTCTCTGCACTCCAAACTCGGCATGTTGAATATCTTCATCAAGAAACCTGCCCAGTTTGAGGGGGGTAATAGGGGAATTCAACAAACCCTTTTGTTAGCTGTTAGTTAGTTTTTGTAACTAATTAAATAGTTAGTTAGTCTTGCTGTTAGTTAGTTAGTTAATTATAGCCTTTGCTTGTAGTACAAGCCACCTCTGATATGTATATATATGCTGCAGATGCAATCTGCATAACAACTTTTTCAGTTGCAATACACACAGTTTTCAACTTTTTGTTACGGGAGCTATTGTTCTCTGAGTTGTGTGCAGATGAGAGAATAGGAAAACTGAGAGAAAGGGAAGACTTTTTTTCTCCTATGCTCTGTGTCAGACTCCAAAAGGCAGGAGAGAGTTTTCATTTATTCTTAATAGAGAAGAATAAAAACTGACACAGGGGTAGGCGAAGGGACTCTTCCATATACTAGTTAATGATGGACCTAGCCCACCTATCATCAGCTAGTCCAAACATATGTACACATTATTCTGGCAATTAGTTTAATCTAGACAAATTACCAATTTATGCATGTCCACAAAATATTTATTCTAACTATTCCAATATAGAAGAAATAATTGGGCATTTAAATAATTTGAGGGAGCGACAATATGGACTAAAGATTGAATTAACTTTTAACTAATGATAATTTAGGAATATTAAGAAAAAAGTCATAAGGTGGGAGTCACGTTAGACAAAAGAACGTGGCTAAACAAGAGTAATCTTAGGTCAAGTTCAAAACAAGAGAAATTAACTAATTTCCATAAATATTAACTTCAAGGGTTGAAGAATGGTTGGGATAAGAAGGATAATGATTACGCGCATATACCATTCATTCTCATTTATTATTATTACTTTTAAAAAACGAAGAAGAAGGAGAAGAAGAAGAAAAAAAAAAACCGATTCATTCTCATAAAGCTCATAAAACATATCCGGCCTTTGATGGGCAAAAACAAAGAAAGAAAAAAGTCTAATGTAATTATGGAAAGATAACGATGAATTCATCTTCCACTGTGTGAGAATTTTTATTTGTCAACATAACATCATTCATTTATTCAATTATTACTAGGCCGGGGGAGTAAGAATCTAAAAAGTTCAGCAGTAGATGAGAGATGTTGCTCTTGTGAAGAAGTAAGAATCTTCTGTTGTAATTTAAGGTTGGGTTTTGCTATCTAATGGAATGTGCTAAGTGTATTAGTTAAGAAATTAAAAAGAGTATTTTCTTTTATTCATTTTAATAATTACTTTAATAAAAACTTTTTGATTTAAATTATCTGTTATTCTCACTTTTTAAAATAAAATTTATTGTTAAGTTTATAATTTTACCATTAATTTATTTAAGTATTAAAAATTAGTAATTATTTAATATTATCTCTATCTTTCTTTCTATTATGAAACACTTCAACTAAATTAAATAAGAATATTTTAATACTTATCATTTAAATCACTCTTAATTATTACTTTCTTAATATTCGTGCATTTAATTAAAATGACACTTAAAATGTATCAGATCGAGAAGATAAGTTTTAGAGTTTTTAAAATATATAGTGACGAAATCATCAAATCTCACTTTTTCAATAAGAAATTATAACTTTTATTTTAAACAAGTGCTCCATAGAAACTCATTAGCTTTTCCCTATAAAATTTTAGTAAACAAAGTTGTAATTTAATATTTAGCTAACAAGACATTTGTTAAAGATATTGGTTAAGAACCCAAAAATAAAATGATTAGATATTCTTAATAATTTTATTGTATTAAAAACTTAAAAATTATATTTTTTAATAAAATATTACCACTTTAAATTATTTTTAATAAATATTATTAAAACACTTATTAACAAAACTTCTATATTTATTATTTAAACCATTAATAAATATAAGTCATTATTAACTCTTAATCTATCAACACTTACTTATACGTCAAATAATAAGAGAATTAGAGTAAGATTTTATTTTGCTCTAACAACAGTTAAAAAATTATCTTTTCATCCCAATCTCTCACGGTCTAGTAATTAAAGAAATGCCACGTCAAAAAAATAGAAATTAAAAAAATGAACATATATTAATTGTTTAAAAAAACACACTAGCCACCAAAGAGGAATGTGGTCAGTCATTTGACAGCTATAATTAAATATGTAGTATTTGTTTATCATAAAGATTACGTGACATTATTATTTTTTTGAGAGCACATACCATTTTACTCCTTTCCATATTTTTTTTATCATTTCTTAAATAATAATTTATTCAAAACTATTTATCATTTGAATAGATTAAGAAAATATTAAATATTTTTTTATAAATTGATCTTTATTATCTCTCATACTTTCAATAACACTTAATTACTCTAACATTAACTATTTAAAATTAATTTTGTCTTTACACTCTATATTTTCTTTATTTTAGTGTCAATTAAATAATTTTTAAAACGGTGTGTTCTTGTCAAAATTAACAACAAAAAGTGGACAGATAGAGTATATAGATATTATTACATTTTGTGGGACATGATTTTTTTAGGTAGTTTCTCACCTATTTTATGGGATAAATATCTTATGGTACATAATTTATCAATATTTAATAATTTTTATAATTAAATTCATCGAATTTTGTTATTATTTCATGTTCTAATATTACATATTGATGAATTATATAATTTAATATGATAAATTAATATTTTTTAATACAATATTTGTAGAAAAGTGGTACGTAAATATCTAAAATCTCTAAACCTCTCATAAGTTAGTTATTTCAATGATTTGACTAATGAAAAGTTTATTACGATCATATAAAACATGAAATAATAACAAAATTTGATGAATTTAGTTATAAAAAATTATTAAAAAAAATAGATAAATTATATAACATAGAGTATTTATCTCATAAAATAAATAAGTAATTAATTTTTTTTATGGATAAAAAAACGGTGAGAGGTATTTGCGTTAAATAGTATTGGTCATTAAGATATTAATCATGATATTTAAAATAATAATTACAATCGCACCAATAATGATAATAATAATAATAATAATAATAATAATTACAATAACAATAAGATAATCATATATTTATAATAGGTAAAATAAAATAAATAATATATATATATATATATCATATTTTATGTATTTCCAAAAAAAATACTATATTTTATGTGATATGAAAATATTCGTAAAACCTATTGGTTTAAATATTATTGTATCTTCTCATTATTAATGAGAAATTATACTTATATATATGCTCTATACTTTTCATTTACGTGTTCAAGAAAAATATGTGTATTTGGAAATAATTTTTTATTAATTCTATAAGAATAAATTATATATATAATAAAAGTTAAATTCAAATGATAACACTTCAAAAAAAAAAATACAAGTGATAAAAAATGTTCAGAAATAATTGAAATACTATAAGTCCTTTTCTATTTGTCCCACTCCACGGCATAAATAATTGAAATGTCATATGTGGGGACACATCCTATATCCAATAGAATTTCCTTGGTCCCAACTGCTATGTTTGCCATTAAAAAAATTCAGTGACAAAAGATGAAAATAAAAATAAAAATAATGACGTCATAAATGGAGGTCACCTGGACCCAGAGATTGCACTTCTGACCTGGCCGCCATCCACTTAATTGACCCACGTGCTATCAACCCCCATTTATTTGGGCCCCACTTGTCACATAGTACATGTCATTTATTAGTTTCAACCGAGACAAAAATGTTATGGACAGATAAAATTTGATAAGTATCCTTTTTAAAAAAAAATTTAAATTCATTTATTAAAAAGTCTAATGACATATAAATATATTTTACATTTTAAATTAACTTAATCTGTTGTGCTACTTTTTGTTAAAAAAAAGGGTTAATTAAGTTTTTAGTTCCTGTAATATGAAAAAGTTTGGTTTTAGTCTCTCATGATAAGTTTTAGTCCCTGTAAAATGTGAAAATTTGATTTTGGTCCTTGTAGACAATTGGTGATGGACAGTGATGTAGAAATGGTCCCTGATGACGGGTTAACTGACACGTCATCACCATCCATCACCTACTGTCCACAGGGACTAAAATCAAATTTTCACATTTTACAGGGACTAAAACTTATCATGAGGGACTAAAACCAAATTTTTTCATATTACAGGAACTAAAAACTTAATTAACCCTAAAAAAAGTTATTAATATTTAAACATTTTTTACAATAGAGACCAACATAAAAAGTATTACACTTTTTTTTTTTGTAGACAAAGGGGCAAAAGCCCAAAAGAAAAGAAAACAAAAAACTAGCATCCACGAGTCCACGCGATCTGAATCAGATCATTCAAGAGTAATGTGCGAGTAGGCGCCGGGGCCACATCAAAATAAACGATCTCAAAATTGTCAAGGTTGTGACTCAGATTGACAAGACAGTCAGTAACTCGGTTGGACTCCCTGAAGACATGTTGAAGATGCACCACCCAACTCCTCGATAAAAGTTCATGAATCTGAGATATAATCGAGGCAGCTAGGTGTAAGTGATTTTGACAGCTATGAATAAGCGTAATAGCACTTTGCGAATCACAATCAACTCGCACTTGTTGAAACCCACCGCTCCAAGCAATATTTAGTACATGTAAAATGCCCCACAACTCGGCTATGGTAATAGATGTCAAACCCAATTTGATCGAGAAGCCTTTAACAAAACTTCCTGATTCATCTCTAATCAGACCCCCGCATCCTGCACTGCCAGAGCTAAGCACCGAACCATCACAGTTCGCAACCACCCATCCAGGTGAAGGGAAGTGCCAACAAACCAGATGTTCCTCTGAGTTGGATGAGATAAGAGAAGAATAAGTATCAACCGGGAGAGAATAGTGCTTAAGCCTCAAACCAAAAGAAAACCAAAGATCACCAATGCTAGGGGAAGAATTATTAAATATAAAATCATTACGAATGTACCAGAGGTAATGAAGGGCCAAACCAAACATCGAACGCCATTCCTGGTCACCGTACCAACCAACTCGATGGCCTAGCTTCAGGTTTTCTCTAAGCCATGTATGCAGGGATGCGCTGAAAAATTTAAACCAACAGGAGCGATGCAATAATCTCTTCCAAAATCTCGATACTACCTCATAGTCTCGAAGGGCATGCAGAGTAGTCTCCATAGCATGATTAAAGCATCGAGGACAGGAGCTATCCAAAGAAAGATGACGACTTACACGATTCGCATTAGTCAGTAAAGCTTCTCTGGAGACCAAATAGAGGAAGGATTTCACCCGCTCAACTCCCTTCCACTTCCAAATTAACCTGAACAAGGGATCTCTGATATGTATGGAATCCTCACCCGATAAAGTAGAATAAGCCGATTTAATAAAGAAGGAGCCATCATGGCTAGGAGCCCAGGCAATGTAGTCATCGCCTAGACTAGAAAGTATTACACTTTAAAGAATGTGTGATAATTTCTTTTATAATAAATCTGCATATCTTATTTATGTTTTTCTCTATAAAAGAAATGCAGAAAAGAGAACAAAAAATATCCATAAAAAAAATAAATCACGATAAAGAGAAATAAAAATATCCAAAAAAAATAATAATAACACAATAAAAATCAAAATAACAAGGAAAAAAAGAGTAGTAGGACTATCCATAAAAAAAGAATGATGGTTGTCCTCTTTAAAGCACTCACAAGAATAAAAATCAAAAAAAGAAAGAAAAAGAAGGGTTAAGGTTTTCTCTCGTCCTTGTAATGAAGTGTCACTAACTTAGTTTTAAATATAATTTGACAAGTGTCTTTAAATAATGAAGTGATAAGTAATGTCATTTTTAAAATAAAATTATTTTGATAAGTAATTACTTAAAAAAATATCATTAAAAAATATAAATATTTCATAATTTTTGTCAATAAAATTTATTAATTTTAATAAGATTATAAGTTGTAATTAATTATAAATAAAATAATTTTTGTAATAAATTAAACTGTGCCCATAACTAGTATTTTTATTGAAATCCCTAGTATTTAAAATTTATTGCTTAATTGTTATATATTTTTAAGAAAGAGCTAATAAGTGTTGTTAGTGAGACTTGTTGATTTCTAATGTCACTACATAAATTAAAGAGTGAAGCTTGTTGATTTCTAATGCCACTGCATGAATTAAAGTTTTCAATACTCTCTTTTTTCTTCTTTAGCCAATGTCCCTACAGTATTGGTTAGCAAAATCCATATTTTTATAGTCTAATGAAAATTAATTTTATATATGATTCAAATGAATTGAATATATCAGAATATTTTGGAATTTCACCAAAAAGATTGCAGCTAAAGAGTCAACATATGTTGACTTAATTTAAATGTTTAAATTATCTAACTAACACATTTTGTGGTTAACACTCTACTACTAGTTATTGTGAGGGGACTAATTATTATTAGATAATGAGGTTGCGAGCTAGCTGGCAACCTCATTATCTAATAATTATTGCTGTCAAGAGGGGTTAACAAAAAAAAGTATCCAATTAAGAGTACTCTTTTATTTTTGTGCAATTATATGTATTCCTTCACATGTTTTTATATCATCTAATTTAATTCATATATACTTTGAGCCCAATAGGATTTAAACTCTACACCTCAAAGTTAGAAGTATGCTCTAACCAATAGGCGACTACAACTATGTTTTAATATATAGATAGATAGATAGATAGACAGACAGACAGAGAGACAGACAGATAGATAGAGTTTCTTTTTTCATTTTTATTATTCAAATTTCAATTATTAACTCTTAAATTAATTATAATGAGAATTTGATTTTACTTTTTTATAATGTAATTCCAAATTTCTATTTTATATATCCAAAAATAATTTATGCTCTTTTATATTATGAAGGAATAAATATATAATTGTCTATGTGCAAAAGAAAACTGTATTGAAAGTAAACCAATTATATTAATTTTTATGAGTATTAATTACATTTTGATACATAATAAGACTTATAAAGTTAATAAAAATTAGACTACTGAAGAAAGAGCCTAATGTGTGTGTGTGTATCCTGTACATCTTTGTAGTGTAATAATCACGTAAAAATTTTTTAATGCTCAATAATAATTAAAAAAACTACTAATATTATGCATATTTATATTTTTACAGTTGTTTCATGTGAAATAATTTCAAGAGAATTACTGGTGAAAGCCAAAAGATTGTTTAAAAGGGAACAAGCGATTATGAAGTTCTAGGTAAAGAACCAGAGTGTGAATTGCGTTTACGTGGAAGAGCAAGTGAAAATGAAGAACTTTTATTGAGTTGATCACCGAAGTGATGAATATACGTCTAAGTTTGCAGAAATGTAAATATAACAAAAACGTTGCAGAAAGAACTTATAGAATTGAAAGGAAACTAAGTAACTAAATGGAAATGAAATTAAAAGAAAAGAATGACAGCATATATTGGATCTCCTTGTACTTTTTGCGACGTCAGGGACTTGGAGTGTTTGGTTAATCCTTCAAAAATGAACCACCCAAGAGGTAACAACTGCTTAAGGTTGCAGCAAATAACCGCCCAAGGCATTTAGGACTTAGACTATTCTATAAATAGGACTTCTAGAATCAGGTTTTAGGGGGATTGGATTCACTTACAAGTTCCCCACACGTCCTCTCGTCATCGCGACACCAACGGATACAACGGAGAACATCAAGCATTCCATTCCCACTTCTTCTTCCTCATATGTAAATTCTCAATCTCTTCTATTTCTTTTCTATCCATTCTTCACTTAGTTTTTTTTTTTTTACTTTTAGTTCTTCATTTACATTTAGTTTATGTTTATGTAATTTTCAGCTTATGTACTTGCACTTTTACGTTGCAATATTATTGAAGTCATTCATTTTAATTCTCTCTTTTCCAGTATTGATAAAATCCAGAGAATTCATAAGAGGAATTTCTTCCATTCCCCGAATCAAGATCGAGAAGCGAAACTGCGATTCCGGTTGTCCTATTGACCAAAAATCTGGTTAAACAACAATAATATTAATAGCATTAGAAATGAAAAATTATTATAATTTTTAATTGAATAAGTAGTTACAAACACAAAAGTGATTACATACTCAAAAATGATTTTGTTTAAAATCATCCAAACAACATTCATGCATTTTTTTATAATGGCTTTTGTAACTCACTTTTGATCAAAATTAATTTTAAAAGACTCAAGTTGGTGCAAACGCCATTAATTTGCAAACTAATTAATCCAAACACACACTTTTAGGTAAAGAGCTTAATTTATAAGCCTCTATATAATTAAAAGGAGCTTTTAGTAAAATGTTTAACTTAAAAAATAACTTATGAAAAAATTATTTTATGTTTATTGGAGACACATTCAAATAAGTGCTTATTTTAATAGAATATATATTTTGACATAATTAAAATATTTAACTTAGTAGTTTTAATTTTAAAAGTAATATTAAGTTAAAATATAGTTAAATATATATTAATTATTTTAACTTATTTTTTAGAAAAGAAGTTTAGATAAGTAAACAAAAGAAAATGTCATTTTTTTTAACTATAATTTATCTTTTAAATAAATATTTTTTAAATTTAATAAATTATTGACGATTATATCTGTCAGTATTGTCCTATTTATTTTTATTTTTTAAAATTAATAAATTATTGGAAGATATATTCATTAGTAATGTCTTGTCTAATTTTAAAATAATAATAATAATAATAATAATAATAATAATAATAATAATAATAACAACAACAACATCTAAGGATATATCCGCTAGTAATTAATTGTCGTCGCTTGGCGCCACAAATTACTGGCGAAAATAACAAAAGATTTGTTATCCGCCAGTAACTTTGGCATGTTTCATATCCAAAGTTGAAAAAGACCATTAGCAACAAAATTGGACACGAAATCTGCTAATAAATGTGTCGAAAATATCCATCGATAAAATCTGTTAGTAAAGCGTTTTTCTAGTAGTGAATGACCAAGAATCGTAAACAGTGGTGCATGTTACAGAGTAGATACAAGAAGAGGGCGGGTGAGGGTAACAGAGGAGGTAGAGGACTCGGTGGCATAGTGGAACACATCAACAATGGCTGTAGCACATAGAAAACTTGAAGGCACACAGCAACCGAAAGGCACAATTGAACTCTAAGCATCGTTTCACTAACCCAAGGCATGGGGAGGAGACTTGGGGTGGCAACGTGATGCCCTAGCAGAGCACTAGGGTTTTGTTAGCCCCATTGTGTAAAGTTAGATATACCTTTAATCTGATCACCAACAAAGAAAATCTAATAATCAAATTTAAGTCATGATGATGCATAACTGAAAAGTTGATTAGGCGAGTCAATCCCTAATGACCTAATATATTTTAACACTAATGCTTAGAAATCTTAACTTTTGACCTACTTATTCTCTAAAGCATTTTCAACCATACACTTGTCAAAATCTCATTAATTTTTGTTTAAAATTTTGACAAGTATATGGTTAAAGATGATTAGGAAGATAAGTAGGCCAAACATTAAAACTCCCAAGCATAGCTCATATTTTAATATTGAAAGATATAAAATATAAATGGTGAGATGATGTTCCCTTTTGTCCTTATATATTTAAGTATCATGATAAATTTTTTTTAAAATAATGAAAATTTAAGAACTATAATATACATACCTTTTTTCTATAAGTCATTTGTCTCATTTCAGTCATTATAAACCCATAATTTGGGCCAGGAAGTGACAATCACTACCTGCCAAAATTTAACAATACTCAGTAAGTATAAGTTAAAAATAGTTAAAACACTAATTTTTTGTAGTGGACAAAATATTATTTAATTTATTTATAGTAAGGCTAATTTGGCTCAAAAAACAAAATTAAAAAAAATGAAAATTTCATAAATTAAATTATTTGACAAAATTGTATGAAAAAATGTTTATAAATTTATTCCCACCTAACCCTACATGGGGAAGCACCATATGTTTTCTCCCTTTCTTCGATTTTCACCTCACCCAAATTTTTATCCCATTCGCTTTAGCGGCGGCTTTTACCGTTCTACTACTGTGGCCCCTAAAATGGATATTATATATAAAGGGGAGTGGGGGTTGCAAAGAGCGGCCTACAAAAAAACAGAGCACTACTCTGTTTCCCCTGTTTCCTCTGCCCCCATAACACTTAACTAAGCCACTTTGAACTCTTTCATTATGGATTCCTCTTCCCTCTTCTTCAACTCCTCTGCTTCCGAATTCTCCTCGGATCACTCCTCCTCCCCCTCCTTCGGCTCTTCCCCAGAGCCCTTCTCGCTCATCTGGGACGAATACCTCCCCTTCAACGAGAACGACCCCGAGGAGATGCTTCTGTATGGCATGATTGCCACCGCCAACACCCCCAACCAACGGCCCCTCGAGGCCGCCAAGGGGGTGAAGGAGGAGGAGGTCAGCTCCGGGGAGAACGGCAATGCCGGAGGAAGGAAGGAAAAGTCGTACCGAGGCGTCAGAAGAAGACCATGGGGGAAATTCGCCGCCGAGATAAGGGACTCAACGAGGCAAGGAATAAGGGTGTGGTTGGGGACATTCGACAGCGCAGAGGCGGCGGCCCTGGCGTACGATCAAGCCGCCTTTTCGATGAGGGGATCTGCCGCAATTCTCAACTTCCCCGTTGAGACAGTGAGGGAATCGCTTAGGGAGATGAATCATGGAGCACAAGAAGTAGAAGAAGAAGGGTGCTCCCCTGTTGTTGCCTTGAAGAGGAAGCACTCCTTGAGGAGGAAAATCGGTGTGAAGAAGAACAAGGAGAGGGGTAATAGTGTTGATGATGTTAGATTAGATAATGCGGTGGTGTTTGAGGATCTTGGTGCTGATTACTTGGAACAATTGTTGATGTCATCTGATGAGATTCCTAGTCCTTGGTGAGTGAATCAATCAACCATCAATTAGAAATTGGAAAATTCCAATCCAAAATTCTCATTCTCAAGCCAAGCTCTATATGGTAGTGTCAATCCCTTTGTTCTTTTGTTCTTGTATTATTATTATTATTATTATTATTATTATTATTATTATTATTATTATTATTATTTTTGCAGTGGCAAAATTAGCTTTGTCATGTTTGAATGATCAAATTTGGAGATGATCATTTGAGTCTGTATCTTTTCTTAGTATGCTTTTCTTTTATTTTTTCTTCCTTACTATAGGGGAATTTTCTTCCCTGTTTTTTTTTTTTTTAAGCTGTAAAGCTTAAAGATAAGGAATGCAGTAAGTAATTATACTAGTGGGGCTCAATTATATGTCCTAATGTTATTAGCGTCGTCATCAGACTATAAGTCAACATGCATGGTCGCGTTTTGCACGGAGAGAGGCACGCGTGGACGGACGCACACACAAAACAAAACGGTTTCTCAACCATTTCGGGAACCCGTTTTGTCTTTGAGTGTACAAAGGCTTCGAGAGTTTGGCAAACAGATTTTCTTAAACAGGAATTGCTATATGGCATGAAACAAATGGTACAGATTTTAGGTTTTTATGATTATATAACAAGGATGGTTGACTCATTTGATAAGAAATGATATGGTATTTTATAAAAGTGTGGATTGAATTTTCGCTATGCGAGTTACTTTAATAGGTGATAAACAGAGTTGGTTATTAATTATAAAAGAAGAATGAGAAATAGAAACCGAAGGAAAGTAAGATTGAGATTTAAAAGAATACATCAATCTAAAGCTTGATACAAAATCAACATATACATAAAGATTTTGTACTATTAAGCATCATTCTTTTCTATAAGGCCAGTTCTATGTTATTTATATTTATTTATATTATGTATTATGTATACATTGTTGTTGACGATTTTACATGTAAATATATAGTAAAAGATTTATGTTGATAAGTGAGGAATAAGAATGATTAGGCAAATCACAATAACCTAATTTATTATTTACATATGAAATTATTAATACCAAACATAGAGTACATATATCATTATTCTTAACAACGATTCTACTCAATATTGTATGGTAGTGTCAAAAGAAGAAATAATGGTTTATTTAGGTGATGACATAATTTTATGTAGACTGCAAGATTATCCTATATAAAACAAAAAGTCTTGGTGTACATTAAATTTAGTGTCACCGTACAACCAACCAACCTTTTATATGTATAAAGATTTATATTTCTCTCTCTTATTAATTATATTTCAATTTATTCATTCTCTCTCTAATTTCTCACGCTCTCTTTCTTTCTTTTCCCACTCTCTTTATTTTCACATCCCTCACGTCGCCTCCTCACGTATGCCGTTACACTGCCATTGACGGCTTCCAAATCCGCTTTCCTCCTCCATCACGTCCTTCAACCGGCATCTCAAACAACGTTCACGTCCTCCATCACGTACGCTCACATCGTCTTTCCCTCACATCCTTCAACCGTTGCCCCAAACGGTGTTCACGTCCTCCCTCTCGTCGTTTCTCTTCCCCGGTATGTCCTCTATCGTTTCTCATCGCTATATGTCGTATATCAGATTTTGTTTATCATCTCTCTATCTCATAGATCATTTTTTGTGTTGGAGTTTATTCAGTTTTATTAGGTAGGTTCATTCACTACAGTTATACAGGTTTGTTCATTTTATACAAACATGTTTGTTCATTTTTGTATTGGGGTTTATTCATTCTTATTGGGTAGGTTTGTTCACTACAGTTAATAAGGTTTGATCATTTTATATGAACATGCTTGTTCATTTTTTGTATTGGGGTTTCTTCAGTCTTATTAGGTAGATTTATTCATTACAATTATATGGATTTGTTCATTTTTTGTATTGAGGTTTGTTCATTCTTTTTAGGTAGGTTTGTTCACTAAGGTTTGTTTATTTTATATGAACAGGTTTGGACGTGAGGGAGGACGTGACCGCAATTTTGGGCGGCGGTTGAAGGACGTGATGGAGGACGTGAGCGGAGGTGAGGAAAGAATGAAACGGGATTGGAGAGAGAAAAGAAAGAGAGAGGGGCGTGAGAAATTGGAGAGAGAAAAAATGGATTGAAATATATTTAATAGGAGAGAAAAATACAAATCCCTGTACGTAGAGATTTGGGCGAAATTGGTTTGTTTGTGGGCTAAAGTGTATTAAAAATGTTGGTGACTGTACGTTGGTACAATTTTAGGTGTACACGTAACACTACTCTATATAAAAAGGTTATTGAGAGTATATTTTAAAGTCGCATTATTTATATTCATTTTTGTAGCACATTATGTCAATTCACATCTCATTCATTATTGTATAAAATTTTAATAAGAGATAAATTTTATTAAAATTTCATTAAATAATATATGAATTGACACAGTATGAAAAAAAAATTACAAACTTAACATTTCTCATCGTTTATTATATTTTATTGTATGTGTGTAAGACTCACCAAGGCCCTTGTGTTAAATGAATGATTGATGAAGCAAGATCTCTGGTCCCATTAAGGCCGTAGTAGTGTGGTGATTTTTAACGTGGTTTGTGACATGGGATATGCCTTTACGGTGAGGAAATTTTAAACATTGGATATGCTTCTTTTGTGTTAAATATTGAGAAAATGATACACATTAATGTTTATCAACAAAACTTATCTACATGTTTGCTGTTCAAAGCAAACAAGTGGCATGGCTACTTCGCCACCAGGTTAGGCTAATTGTTAATTTGTCGTGGCCACAACCGCATCTACAAAACATAGGACTATGACAGGACATTGGTATAAGCTAAGGATCCATGTACCAAACTTTGCTTGTTCAATATGGAATTAATTTTAAAAAAATAAATATAAAAAGATTTAGTACCAATATTATTTTTTTATGGAGCAAATTTGGTAAAGGAAAGTGGAAGGAAAGAGCCTAAAAAGTAAGTTGGTGGGAATATCTACATTTGATCCAAATTTGTTGAAGTATAAAACACCAAGACAGTATTCTGCTTAGTCCAACTTTGAAACAATGGAACCAAATAAAAAACTAGCCATAAAAATAATAAAATATTTGAAACAACAGAAATTAGAAACTTCTTTTGGCAGTTGTGGTCTAATTGAACTGCTTGGAAGCTTGGACCGAAATCTGCAATCTTACGGCTTATCTGAAATACTATCCTCACGTGGGTTTTTCCTTCATTTACTTGTTCATTTATTTATTTATTTATTTATTTATTCTATTTTTACTTTTAGTTCATCATACACCAACTACCATGTTACATGCTCAAAAAGTCACACTCATTTGCCCATATTCAAGTTAATTTAAAACTTCGGGAGAACCATACTTTAAAAATTAACGATTGAGACATGTCGACAACTCGTTCACTTGTAATTGTTAGCGCACTAAGTTGAGATTGAGATTGCTCAATAAATAAGTTGGGTCTAACGGTCTCACAAAAATATCTTACCCGTGAGTTATATGTCTAACGAATATAAAAAGATTTGAGCCAAAAACGTTAAGACTTAAAAAAGGTCCATCAAACTTGTACACATCGGATGGGACAAGGTGGGGCACATGTGTTATAGGCAAGACTTAAGTCTACATTTCTAGTCAAATAACATAAGTAATTAAATTTCAACCAAGATTTTGTATAAAGGCTTTCATAAGCCAACTTTAAGTAATGCGGGATTTTTACTTTACTACAACATATAAACTAAGTTGGAACTACTCTCAAAAGATTCATATATCATATATCACAAAAAAATTTCATATATATGTTCTTTATGCAGGATTCAAGTTCCATATATAACGATTATATATAATTATAAAGTAAATTGAATCTAGTATGTCCCCTTTTTTTTTTTTCTTTTTCAAAGTTATGAGATTAATTTTAATTTGATAAATTGTCAACATAAAAGATTTTATACGGTCAATCAATCAATTATAAAGTGCATTTATTTCAGTTTATTTGTAAAAATAATAACATAATAACTTTTTTTAACTGAAATCATCAGTTTTGTATATTTGCATAAAATTTAAAAAATAATCAAAATCTCAAAATAAGTTAAACAGAATAGTTTTTTAGAAAAAATTATTTTCAATTTTTTTAGCTTTATATCAAAAATCATATTTTTAATCATCTTTTTAAACACTGAAACAAACACATCACATAATTTTATATATACATACACACACAAGTTTTTTCTTCGGTACTCAAACTTCTATGAAAGTATTGATATACCTCTTTATATTTAAACGATTATGATTCAATCGCAAATTTAAAATAATAAACCATTTGAGTTAGTGGGACACACGGTGAAATTCTAGGTGCCGTGGTATCAATACCATTAAATTTTATGGGATACTGGAATAAATCATATATATATATGATTTTTTTTTCTTATGTAATTATCGCAACATACAAACCTTTTTTTTGATATATATGACAATACATAGTTAGATGAATGGGTAAATTCCTTTTACATCTAGAGGCATCAATAAAACTCCCATAAATGGGTTAGTCCACAGGCCTCCACATTATAACCCCTAGCTCATCAAGCTTCCTTCTTGATGGGTTAGTTAGCCCCCAAGCCCATCTAGTCCATGTCCTAGTGAGCTAGGATCATGGCTTTCATGAGCTAGCCCATTAATTAAAAAAATAATTAAAATTATAAAAAAATTAATTTTTTAAAAAAAATTTAAAAAATTTGTTTTTCTCGACTCGGGTCAACGTCGCCATGGGATCAAAAATGCTTGTGGACCAACCCCTCATTTAAATTTAAATTTTTTTGCTTTTATATTTGCTAAGATTGGTCAATGAATCAAGTTGATGTTATTAGTCGACTCGATGTGGCTCATAGGGCCAAAATAGCCCATGGGCAACCCTTACTTAAATTTTTTTATTTTTTTTACTTTTATGTGTGATAAGACTGGCCAACAAATTGGATTGACATTGTCGACTGACGCAATTCATATAACCAAAAAAGCGACCCTTCACTTTAATTTTCTTTTTCTTTTATGTGTCATAAGATTGGTCAACGAATTGGATTGACATTGTTGAATGACTAGAGTTGACATGGCCCATGAGACCAAAAAAAGCCTGTGGGCAAGCCCTTCACTTAAATTTTTTTTTCGCTTTGATCGATATTATTGACCGACTGTGAGTGACTGATTAATTGTGGATTCTTACCTTCTCTATTTTTTCTAGTATGTAGAAATGAGAGTACTCTTAGCTTGATATTGTTTGATCTGTTCCATTAGAACTCATTGTTTTGAGGACGAGGGAGGGGTTCAATAAAGTAAATAATACATGTACAGGGGGCTATAACTCATTCGCTATCCTCATGCTCCATATTCGGTCAACAGAGCCTTTCATTACGTTGAGTTCAACAGAGCCTTACTTAAAAAAGGGCAAAGCGTCACTAGGATGGAGGGGCCAATCCACACAAAAAAAAAAAAAATTGAAATTTGTTTATGTTAATGTTTATCTCTCTCTTTATATATTACATTTATACTATAAAAGACACAAAAATATTGGACTATACATATTTGTCACCCCCTCCCTTGTCAAGTTTTGATACTTGCACTATACTATCAATCAGAATAGATAATTTGCTTTTAGTACAAGTTCAACAAAAATTATATCAATTTAGCTCTAATGGTTTAAGTTTTGATATCAATTTAGTCTTATATAGTTGATTTTATTATCGATTTTTTTGTCAAACTTTACTGTGACTTATTTAATGTCAAAATTCAAATTGTTATAACTAAATTGATGTTTAAATTTTTTTCAAAATTAAAATGATTTTTCTTTAAAATATTAAGACCAAAAAAACATTTTATATTTAACAATTGAATTTTGGTCCCTCCCATCAAAACAACCTAGGTTCGCCACCTGAACAAGTTTCCTCTGATCTCTAAATCTCCTTTGCATTTACTTAATTAGACTGCTTAAAAATATACTCACTTTGCAAAAAATAAAAAAATTAAAAGTTAAAAATGAATTCACTGCCTTTTTTTTTTTTCCCCTTTACAAACTACTTTTATTTTTATGTATTTCTCTTTCATTATATGTCAACAATGATGATGATGAGCTCACAAAGTAAATACAAATAAGCGATTAGCCTCTATCTTGGTATGAATAAGAAAAACCTTTCTCTTGGTATATGGGTGTCTTAGATTAAGCCAAATCATCTGCCTAACTCAATTTTTTCTTTTAATATGTAATGCGCCAATCCTAGTAAGCCATGTTGACAACTTTTCCTACTATAAAGTATCTGCTCTGAAATTGGAATTTGGAAATCCAAATTGTTGGCTGAGAGGAAACTTCCTGGACCTTGAGTATCTAAAACCATACAAAGGGGCAAGGGGCAAGAATTATGGGCTTGTTTTTTATTTTATTTTATTTTAAACTCAAATTAAGGCACTGTGTTTGTCTCTTCCTTTGTGATTAGATGACAATGTCAATGGCTATTGCACTCGTGCTATCACCCACCCCCACCTCAGATTAATCCACCCAATGCATCCATAAACTATACTTCCTTGATTTATCAAAAGTACTAGCTAAAACAATTAATTTGTCTTCCACAAAATTCGCAAGTAATCTAGCATTAGACTAATTTCAATTTACAAGTTCACAAAATAAAGGTTAAAATGAATAATTTATTTTTACAATTTCATATTATTTGAATTGTGGTCTCAATTTTTTCCTTTTAATTTTAGTTTTTGATCCTTATATTTTTTTTACGGTAGTTTATTTTCTCCTGGCCTTTTTTATTTAATTAATTTTATTAAATTTTAATCATGAAGATATTAGTATTGATTTTTTCATCAATAATTTCCTCATAATTTAATTTATTAAGGTATTAGTTGAAGACTCAAATTCAAAATTACTTAATGAAACTATGAAAACAAAAATTAGGAAATGATTATCAGAACATAAATTAAAAAGTAATTATAAAAATATAAATTTAAAAAAATATTTTTAAAATTTAAATTTATAAGAACTGATAATTTATTTCAAGTTAATTAAATTTCACATCATGCGTTTTTGAGAAGATACTGTAGTATGAAATCTCCGATGTCATGTTTCTATTTTCTATTTAATATGACCTCTTATTTATTTTTTTAAAATGAATTTATTATAAATTGTTTGTCAATTTAGTTCCTAATCCGTTTTTCGCCATATATTTAGCTAAAAATACTAATATGACATAAAAGATGTTGACATAGCATATACGTAGGTATATAATATGAATTGTGTAATGAAATAAATATTTTTCGTTAGTTACATAATGAAACAGTGCTTATAAATCAAATTGGTAATCAATTAGTAATATAATGCATCAAATTGAAAAAAAAATAAAGGTAAAAGATCATATTAAAAAAAAATATTTATCTATTTAAATCTAATTAAAATATAATAAGACGAGCTTTGCAACGAATGGTAGACTATTGTTGATAGAGTTTATATTATTATATTAATTAAGATGAGTGAAAACTACGTCACTTCATATTGAATAAACTGCTAATATACTTAATCGATGATAATCGCCGCAAGCTTTTTTCCTTTTCTGTCTGATCGATGATTGGAGCGGTTTCTGTTTTGTGGTTGCGTTTAGAGAACAATCACTAGCATCTAATTAATTGTCACGTGATTCATGACCATGCCCAATAAATTTCAAGGTCAAGACTTGATAATCGGTCAAGTCCCATAAAGATTAGTCCAAATTTTATAAAGGCATTTGTTAAGATGAGGATATTCAGCACGGTTGCTCTCCTTACAATTGGAAAATTCTAAAAATAAAACATCAAAATTATCCTATTACTCAAATGGACTAATTTAAAAGTTAATCACAAAATAAATCAATTTTTTTATAAAAGGAGTTGATTTAAATTAACTTCAATTTAAGGTACTCCTATAATAACTTTTTTTTTTAGAAAAAAGGAGTCAATTCAAATCGACTCCTTCCTAAAGGAGTCTATTTGAATCGACTCCTATGGGAGCTCTATAGACTGATTCCTTCACAATTCTAACTCTCTATCTCTCTAAAAAAATCACTTTCTCTCTCTAAAAATCTTGTGGAGTTGATATTTTGGTTCGTAGTGCAATGGAAGGTGCAATTAATTTGATGCGTCTGATCAAGGTCGACCACACCCAACATCGAGTGAACTTTCAGGTACATAGATATTTTTACCACAACGTTTTTGTGTTTCTATTCATGCTAGTGTTGTAGATTAATAAGACAAAGGTTAGGTTAGTGTAAATGGTAGCGTATATTCGTAGATAAATAGATAAATTGTTTGGTAGATTGATATTGAACATGAATGTTAGTTAGATCTATTGAACTTGAACTTGATAAATAGTTATATATATGAATATTAGCATTATGTTAGTTAGATAAATAGACAAATGTTGTTATTGAACTTGAATGTTAGTTCAAATGAGTATTTTATTAAACTTGAATGTTAGTTAGATCTATAGATTTATTGTAGATTGATGAGATATATATAAATTTTTTTGGGTAGATTGTTAAGATAGAGTATTTTATTGAGCTTGAATGTTAGATCTATAGAGTTTTGGAAACTTGAATGCTATAGTTGTCGAGTCAATTTTTATGAATTATTTCGAGTCACTTTTGCATAATTAGTCTGAATACCATTTTTTAATGTAATTTTGTAGGCTCGTGTGTTGGAGACTTGACGATACGAAAGTTTTCATAAGCCGCATCTACTGATGGAGCAGGGGCTGCTGGCCGCTAGATTTCAGGATGTTGCACACATCATGCCAGCATTCTAGTACGGCAAGGCATTGGTCAGTGCCTTGGTAGAGAGGTGGCGTCCTGAGACCCACATTGTCCATCTACCATATGGAGAGTACATGGTCATACTGCAGGACGTTGCAGTGATACTCGGCCTTCTCGGTGAAGGTCCGGCTGTTATCGGATGGACAAGAGATTGGGCCACTCACTTCAAGGGTAGGAGTTAGTGGGCACTGCGTCAGGAGATTCTTGGAGAAATTCCCCCACAACAGTCTAGAAAGAGAGGCCAATGTCTACCTTAAGTGGGTCTAGACCATGTACCTTTGATTGTATCGGCAGGGGTAGGTAGACGAGCTAACGATTCCGTGGTGCAATCGAGCATATGTTCTGTCATGATCGGAGGGTTCCTCTTGTGTGACAAATCGAGGAAAGGGTGCACCTGAAGTTTCTCTCGCTACTTGAGGACTTGATGGAGATGAGGACATACAGATGGAGGTTAGTAGTATTGACAACTCTGTATTAGGAGTTGTTCCATGCTACCAAATTCTATGTGACTGAGTTTAGAGGCTATAGTGTGCTGCTACACATTTGGGCATGGACGAGAATTCCCCAACTAGCCGGTCCTGATAGACATACTACGTTCCCATTAGCTGTAGGGGACGCACGATAAATGTTTTAGTTTATTTTTTTAGCTGATGAATATGAACATATTTGAATCATTAATTTCTAACATGAAATTTTATTTTTGTTGTGCAAATGACATTATGGTACGATGAGCACTAAGCCACCAAAAGAGACTCGACTTGTAGATTATCGAGGCCAGCTTGACCGACTATTAAGCCAAACAAATTACCTTTCTATGTTTTCAATTATCAGCTCATTTATGATACATTGGTTCTACAATTGAGACTAAAATATGCTTTATTTTAATTTTGTAGTTTATTTGGATGTCGTATAATGAGGCAGATGTGAATGCGACGATACTTAGGTAGGTATACGAAGAACAGATGATACGGGCATCAAATACCGCTCTTATCTGCTTTGCTATCGTTGACCAGAACCATGCAGATTGTGTGGTCTGACAATTCGGTGGTGCCTAATGGATACCCCAGATGCCAATTGACATCGACCACTTGCACTCGAAGAACGCAAAGGGAGCTGAGAGGACCAGATGAAGTGTATTTTATGCCAAATGGCATGAGGCATGGGATACACTCGGATAGTGCCATACTCCCTTTCTGCAGACTCCAGACCCTCCCTCCAATACTTTCAGTGATACGGAGCCTTGTTGCACAGGTTTCTAGTGTTTTCTCCAAATGATATTGAGCCAACACTGAGGGAGTTGCCAATAGATATTCCTGATGAGGCTCTCGCAACACCACATCTAGTTGCAGTCCTTACTCCAGCTATTGACTGTGAAGAAGATTCTTTCTCTGACCATTGATGGCTTGGTTTTGATAAAGACAATTCACATCAACAAAAAGCACGAAAAAGGCAAAGACACAACCAATGAATTGCAACGATCAACCGATCATCATATTGAAGATTCAAGTGTTTTTACCTTAGAGTTTAATAGTTAGCACTTGTTTATGATAGTATGGTTATTGGCTCATAAGGTTTTCATTACAACAAGTCTAACATCTTTCCTAAACCCTAAAATCAATTAGCAACACTTCTATGGGGTTTACAACACTTGGAAAACACTTTGTTGTGTCAGTAATAGATTACTGGATTTCAGTAATTGATTACCAGCTTCAGTAATCGATTACAGGGTTTCAGTAATCGATTACCAGCATCAAAAATGTGAAAATATAACATTTTCTGCATGAGTAATCGATTACCAACTTGCTGTAATCGATTACCAACTCGAGAATTTTGAAAATAAGTGGTTTTCATGTGTGTAATCGATTACACACTTAGGGTAATCGATTACCAACACGAAAGTTTGAAAATAACTCAAATTTTATGAGTGTAATCGATTACCAAACCGTGCTAATCGATTACCACTTCAAAGAATTTGAAAATTGGCAGTTTCTATGTGTGTAATCGATTACCACACTTGGTTAATCGATTACATGTTCGAATGGGTGTGTTTTTTCATGAAACATTGCGTTGTTTTGCATCTGTATGCATTAGCAATGGTTCATGAACAGGCACCTCTGCCTATATAAGGTTGGAACTCATGCAGAACAAACACAGAACTCCAGAACTCAATTCTCACTTTCATATTCACAAAGTTCTGATCAAATTCCAATGGTGTTTCAATCCAAATCTTAAGAAAGCCCTTTGAGCCTTAACTGTTATATCTGAAGTGCTTTCTATTCAGGATTATCCAACCCTGAGTTTTAGGATTGGCAAAGCCATTGTATTACTTCTTCATACAACTGTGATTGTTGTTATACACCGTAGTGTTCGGTGTGGGTGTTTTGATATTTTTCGTAGTGTTCGGTGAAAGTACTGTGTAACCAGGGGAACGGGTTTGTTCTCTTGTAGTTGTCGGTGTAAGTGTCTCGGTTGTGAGGTTGTACACAACACAAGTTTACATAGTGGAAAAACCCTGCCTCAGAACAGGGGACTGGACGTAGCCTTCGGTGGTTGAAGGTGAACCAGGATAAATTTTCGGTGTGATCTTTCTTATCCCTACACTTGTACATTCAGCAATTTACAATTTCCGCTGCTTTAACATTATCAATTATTTGGTTAATTGCTGGGTCTTGTTCTTAATTTGGGGATTAGGGTTTCACATCTTTCAAAGAAACAAAAATCCGAGAAAAACAAGAGAAACCTAATTCACCCCCTCTTAGGTTGCTATCTGTAGTTACATTGACTGACGTACACTACTAGTTAGGAGGAAGGGAGGGACACTTGCATCCTAGCGACAATACGAAAACCCCGATGATTTTGACTTTGATATCAAGGACTTTGATATTTCAATGGATGATGAGCCCGAGCCCCACAACAGCAGCAACCATATTATTCTAGTAGTCACTACCCAAGAGGGGAGTAGTCGATGGGGGTTTTGGCAGCACCATGAGCCATATCTCAGATTTGTTGCTATGTTGACTCTCTATGCTTCTGGTCAAGTTGACACTAGGTTGTCTTTAGGCGGAGTTTTCTCACCGGAGCCGCAGACTCCAGTGGGTGATGACGACGTCTATCAACCTCAGTCACACATGCCTATTGCACCACAGTGGGAGGACAAATTCTTGGGGACTGACGAGGATTTGGAGCAAATTTGATAGTTCTTACTGACATCCCCCATTAGGTGTTGGTGTTGGGCCCAACGCTCCCCCTTGACATGACTGGCATGGAGTAGGATCTTCTCAGTGCCTTAGAGCAGGCAACATCTCCTCTAGCGTCTCCACTAGGATCATAGGGTGAAGACGGGGCCTAGGGAGGAGCTTAGCAGCAGCATCCACGCCGTTCGAGTTGTCCAAGGTGCACACCGGCATGCCACACAGGAGGAAAATATCACATCCTAGGAGGTCAACACCATGATGCCACCGATAGATAGTTTATGGTTATTTTGGTTTTGTATATACAGTACGTAACTTTATGTAATTATGTTTGTAACTTTATGTATGTAACTTTATAAAGTATGTTACTTTATTATGTGATTCATTTCATTGAATTTGTTGTTTCTTTATGACTAATTTGTTTTATATGAATAATGAATAAAGTTACTAACATCAACTAAACAAAAAGCGACATAACAAGTAACAAGTCACCCATAAAATGCATTCATAAACAAACATAAACACGCATATCATACAATGAAACCTTATTTTTCTCCTAAACCTTGGTATACACTGAGAAAGAAATTTGGGTTTTTCTCCCACAAAAGTCGATTCAACTAGACTCCTTTAGACTTTTTTTAAGAAAAAAATTAATATTTTATTACATGAGTCGATTTAAATCGACTCCCTTTATAAGGAAATTGGTTTATTTTTTGAACAATTTTCAAATTGGTTCATTTGAGTAATAGGGTAATTTTGATGTTTTATTTTGAGATTTTTTCCTTTACAATTTTACTTGCTTACAATTATTTATCATTTTGAGACTTTTAGAAAATACACTATCAATTTTTTTTTCATTTTATCCTTATTATATGAATAACCAGCTGAGAGAATATTATATTAAGTAATAATTTTATAAAATATACGTAAATTATTTTAATATTATCAAAGATGATTGGCACAAACATCATGAAGTTAGTCAAGGTGGTAAGTACAATTCTTTAATAAGAGATTTTGGATTCGAGTCTTGAGAATAGAAAAAATCCTTGTTGGGAGCTCTTTATCCCCTTTAAGGGGCCCCAACCAGGTCAGGCCAAGTTAGTTGGGTGATTTCTGTTACCGATGTAAGAACTACTTTAGAGAATGATCTATAAGTACCTCTGTAAATACTTAGAGAGCTTAAAAATATGTATTGACCTTGACGAGATGTCCGGTGTTGAACCCACCTAATCTTTTGATGTATCAAAAAAATTATGTTAACATTGAGATCTATTCTTTAGTTCTTATGTGCGCGCACTAAGAAATAGACACTCCATTTAAAACTAGAAGTAATAATGTGAGTTCCCTTCGCATGGTTATGTGAACTTGGCCACCAATTTAAAAGAGAATAACAAATAGTTTTATTATACTCCAATTAAAAAATATTAAACGACAAATCAAACTTTCTTCAAATGAGAGAAACGGACATTAGGTGAAAGTCTGAGCAAATGCTGGACAATATAGCAAATGTTTATTGTTTATATAGCTAAGTTACCATTTCACAATTGGCTTGCTTATTAAGTGCATGGCCTACATTGGTCATTAAGTCCTGACCTAACTTTTGCGGTGATGACCAAAGATGAAGTTCAAGTATTGGGTCTAAACAATTTTTGTTACTGCAAACCTTTTGGGTCAAACAAGAAAGTCCAACTAATCAATCAATTTAGAAATTCTGTTTTTGCGTGCCGAACGATGTTAAATATCAGGGAGTGATTCTATATTATATTTGCTTATCGTAATAGATTTAAGCCTTCATTTCAAACATTGAAAAGAAAATCAATTTAGAAATATAAATGGTTTTCTTAATCACCATTTCTCGGTCTTATTGTTTAATCTCGACCAATTCAAATCATTTTATCTCTTTAAAATATTTTAAAGAAAATCAACGGCTCATATGTATTCGTTGAACAAAATGTCATTATGTATAACTTGTTACCAAACTCAGCTTGAATTGTGAATTGGTTCAATTTTAGAAAAAGAAAAAATTTAAAATAAAAAACAAAAACAATTTGTCTTTTTTTTCTCTTCTCTTTTTCTATTTTCCTGGTTTGGTCGACACAACGTTCGCTTCGTATAAAGTTTATCTAAGGATTTACAGGCCATGAATCTTGACCTTGGACCTAGCTAAAGATATAATAAACTAGGCTTCATATAGGACCTGTGGGCTTTAGTCTCAGCACATTTCTAGCTATGAACGCTTGTATTTCACAAATAATTGACATGTTGATTAAGAAAGAAATTATAGAATCACATTGAGCTACGTAACTAAAATCCATGAGGTTTCTTTTTTTGGCACTGTAGGTAGATGAGCTCATGGTAAGTTGAGGGAATAAATCTTGTTGTCAATTGTAATATCTCATCATTAAACTTTTCATTATTTATGTTGTAACATCCTTATTTGCCGCTTACGCTATAGTCATAAACACTGTTTACAGGGTTGTTAACTGCTTTGATTAGGCTACTTCTAGCCCCCTACTTTTTATACTTTAAAATATTTTCTTACTGAAAATATGGACCGATTTGAAATTTTTTTCCCTTTCTTTACTAAAACATAAGGTCTGAGCTGTGCGCGTTTAAGAAAGCATACATATATAAGCAAGCGATAGAGTCTACAAGACTTAGGCGTTTAAATAGCATAACGGATAAGTAGTCGCATCAAACATCAAAGAAGGCATGATATAAATCCATTCATACAGGTCCAGAAAACAGTTGTGCATATGTTTATACTTATATATTACAATTATTGTATTAAAAAGCTAATGGCTTAACAAATCCATTTAGCTGATACAAAATACAAAGTACAGTGCGATACATCGGTAAATCTCGTTGTCCTGCTACTCCTCCTGGGCCACATGACGCCTAGGTCTTTTACTCGTTTAGTAACGTCTACTCTACCCAGGCATACTCGTCATGCTCGCCTAGAATCATAAAGGAGTGGGGGATGAGAACGTCACGCCCTCAGTGGGAATCCTTGGGGCATCACTATTCGTTTTCTACTCAATTATGATTCCACCGCTCAAGGGGTCTCTAGGTGTTATAACATACTAAAATCCCTACTTGTTATTATCCATGCTAGTCTTGAGCAGCTTTATTTAATTACTAGATGATTGGAGAATCTACTCTTTGCCGTAATTATTAGAGGGTGTATACGCGCTTTCTATTATTTATGCGTTAGCGGATTTCATAGGTACATAATAGTTACGTTACATAGAGACGTCATCTAGGGATCTACAGCCTCACATGTCTTACATACATACATCACATACTTATGCATGGGGGGATGAGGGGTTCTCTTACGCGCCTTGGGCAGCGTCCTCCTCGCTATATTATGTCCATCGTTCCCCTTTGTACCCCGTGGAACCGTCGTCCCCGTTCGGTGTACAACCGCTTATGCCACACGCGCACTTAGTGTAAACGTATTTCATATAAATAACCATCCCTATATGCAAGGTGGTGAGGGACCGCCCCTTAGGACGCGACCAGGGGTGGACTCGTGACAACATATCCTTTTATTTTCATTTTTTCACATTTCATACTTTCATGTCATAACTTCCTTTGCCTGTACTTTTGTTCATCATCTTATAAATTTCTTTGTTTTCATATCATATCTTTCTTTACTTATTCTTTTTAAATCTGACTTCGACATTCACAGATTTTAGACCTGCTTTCGCATGCTTTTATTTAGCCAATCCATCATGTGGGACAGCGAGGGGCTTGTCTCGTTGATGTACCAAGAGAGGGAGAATTTCCTATTACATATCTATGTACTTAACTTCAAGGTTTTCCACGTCCACTGTGGCTGACACCTTCTTAAGATATCACATTTTTCCTAAGGTTTATTTATGGTCTTGGTTAATATAGGTGATGAATTTCTAGTTCTCTAGGGTCATCCTAAGGTTCTAACGACGATCGTGTCCTCAGGATGCATAATATTAACATAGTACATAATTCACACTCATTTACATCATCATAACAATATTCACCACATAATACATAATACACATCCCAATGAATGAGAAAAACTGAAGACAGAGGGTTAAAATCTTAAGTCATTCAAATGACCTCTCAGGTTCATTCGAATGACAACTGACACTAGGAGTGTCATTCGAATGACCAAGGTCATTCAATCGAATGACAAAGAACTTGGGCTCTCGGGTTGGTGCACAAAATAGGTCATTCGAATGACCAAGGCTTAGTCATTCGAAAGACTTGAATATTTTGTCCTCAGTTCAGAAAAATCAATGATTTATTTGAATGACCGAGGCTGGTCAATCGAATGACTCGAAACTTTTACTCTCAATTTAAAAAAATTCAGTAGTTCATTCGAATGATTGAGGCTTAGTCATTCGAATGAGCACATGCTTATTGCAGAAAAACAAAAACATATTAACACCCTTCCATGCACCACCACTTAGAGCTTTCACCATAAATTCCAACAATCACAAAAACATATATTTAACTTCTAAAAGCACAAAATAACCCATGTATCCACATCAACCATATATCATATAATATATCACAAACATACATCATTTCAACATATATCACATAAACACACTTAGATCACCAAGGTGGTGACTAGACCAAGTTTTACCCACTTCCAAAGAGATCTTGGTTGTGGGTGGGAGTGTTGACAAGAGGCCTTCAAGAGTGCTAGAGAGCCACTTATTTTCTTCCTCCAAAATGAAGACTATGTGCTTGTTTTCTTGTGAGGAGTGACTTGAGTTTTCTAGAGAGAACAAGATGATGTTCACTGTAGATATTAAGTGGGAGGAAATGAGAAGAAGATGATGAGGCTTGGGCTTAGAGGGTTTCGATTTTGCTTAGGAAAAATGGGCAATGATGGTTCTTTGGGCTTGGTTCTTTGGAGATGAAATGAAAGGAAGAAGAAGATGAAAATGTGAGACAGAGCTGATGTTGTGTGTGTGCGCTCGGTCTATTAGGGAAATTATGGAGAAAATTGAATTAAAATGAATTAGAGATAATGATGAGTGAATAGTAGAAAGCATGGGCATAGCATGGTGATGGTAAGTGTGCGAGAGAGTTGTTGAAGGGGGAGGAGTGCCGTGTGAGTGCAGCAGCTGATGGGGAGATTTTTCTCTCAAAATTTGTCTCATATTTGGTTTTGTTTAGTCGTTAACTGTCCGGGTATGTATATGACCACGTGTGCAAAAAATTAACAGACGTCGTAAAAATTATCTAAACATAAACATATACTATTTAAATACTTAAAATGAAGAATTTAAATTAATCTAAGGTACTCGTAATCTTTCTCTCGTAAGAATGTATTTTTACAGTTACCTTTGATACGTATTTAAATTCCGACGATGATTGAAAATCAATTCGAATGTTGCGAAATTCCACAATATCGCAAAACCATTATTTTGACTGATATTTTTAAAAATTAAATTTTATAATTTAATTTTTCAGTCTCAATAATTGGTTCGTGTTTATTTATTTATTACGCAAAATTCTCCTTAAGAAAAAAAAATGGATGTTACATATGTTATGTGTGAATCTCACCACCTTAATTAATGGTAAAAAATTATACTCGATAACAAATCAAATTGAGGGGGTTCTTCCCCGTAAGTTACAACAAAAATAAAAAGCTATGGGAGCCATTTAATGGGGCTCTTGAAACATATGGTGGGAAATAACAAAAAGAATACTGATTCTTTCAATAACAAAAAGCAAATGAACATAAACGTTTTTTTTTTCTCAGGAAAAAATGTTTTTCATTGTAAAGACATAAATGGGTTGACCTTTCTTCAAACTAGGCCCAAAGTAAAGCAGATGAGGATTTCAAAAGAAATCATTCCATAAAATTAAACTTGGCCGACACTTTTATACCACACATCCTCTTTCCTTTTCCAAAAACAAAATCTCCAACAAAACATAAAATTCTGAATGATGATTGGGCTACTCTTTGGATTTAGCTTATTGGTGACTTCCACATTGTTTGTTTCAGCTTTACTATTTATTTTATTGTTGTCGGATTGGTATTGTTGTGGGTTTGCTGGATCTGAAAGAACTGTTTATTTGGGCTTGTCGGTTTAGTATTGTCGTGGGTTTACTGTTTATCTATATATTTTTTTTTCTTTCCTTTTTAATATTTTTTTTTCTTTCCTTTTTATGAACAGAAATCCCAATAGAATCAGCTCCCTTTAACTTGTAATGGTGCAAACTATTTGCATTTATCTATACAAATAGATAAAGAAAATACCATTTTACACCTGTTGTTTGATGTCTACTTTTTATTTTTCTTATTACTATATAAATTGAATTTTTTTTTTACCTTTATTTAATTTATAATTTTAATTCTTCATTCACTTCTCCTGGAATCTCATTATCCTACTAGTTTGAGGCATTACACATTAACAAATCGACCTACCTCCTAGTAGTGGTAATGAAGATACATGTCGGTGGAAGCGTAAAAATACAAAAAGCAATGCAGATATTAGCTATGAAATTTAGGTATAGAATTTTTTTTCAATTAGCGCGACAATGTTCAATGAGCAATTAGCGACAAATTAGTGAGACAACATATACTTCATAATTAAAGTGTTTAATCAAAGACAAATCCCTTATTACTCCTTCGCAAATGATTAAAATATATATGAGAAAATTCCCTTGCTAAACCCTTACAAACTCTAACATAATTTAGTGAGAGGAAATTCTCTTGCTAATCTCTCATGACTCTCTTCAATGAAACAAAACATTTTCCTCTCTCTTTTAACGAGAAATTAATCCATCGTTGATCTCTTATTAAACTTTTAACATTTTACTCTTATTAGCGATGGATTGTTCCCTCACAAATTCCCTACAACTTGTTAACGTAATTTAGCAACAAAATATGTCATCACTCTTCTCTCTCAAAACTCTCAAACTAAACTAAATCATTCACTTCCCTTTTAGCAAGGGATGCTTCTGTTGCTGGTTCCTCACTAAAATTTTAACATTTCACTTTTCTATTTAGTAGGAGAATATGTCATCGCTAATCCCTCACGACTCTCTTCAACTACACTGAATCATTCACTCCCCTTTTAGTGGGGGATAAATCTCTCGGTAAACTTTTAATATTTCACTTTTTTTAGCGAGAGATTGTTCCCTTACTAGTCCTTCATGACTCTTTTAAATTAAACTAAATCATTTCACTTTTAGTAAGGGATAAATCCCTTGCAAATTTCTCAGAAAACGTCAAGATTAAGAAAATTGAATTGGACATCGAATGAGTCAAGACATTAGTTCAAAGGTTCACTAATTCAATTGTTTTAACTGAGTTCAACCAGAGTGTACAAAATATGTGTATTTTATATAAATATACATACATATAATTAATATATGTTACAAAGTAAATAAAAAAATTATTAGATAATATAAATTTGTATACTTATGATTGATTATGGCTTGGTTTGGTAATGTTGCTTTCTAAAAGATATGTTGAACTCTCTTAATTCTTTAAAAGTTGCTCTTAAAAAGCTATATTAATATTGTTTGGTGAAATAATGTAAAAGCGGCTTTCAAAAAGTAGAAATCACAATAATAACGTTTGATAAATATACCATAAAGTTACTCTTAAAATATAAAATAACTATAACGAACATAAATAATAAAATGAATAATTTTTGTTTTCACTTGCCATTAAATTTCTATATTTCATATGATTAAAATAAAAATCAATCTATGTAGAAACATCCTAAGCATGTCTCTCGACTACTTAGATGTAATGGATGACTTGCACAAAATTGGACAATATCATCTTATTACTTGGGGGGTTTGTTTCAAGTTTTGAAATCACATTTCTAAGAATACAATACCTAGAGATGTCATTCCTGGGTATCCTAAAAAAATTGTTTGCTTCACAATTAAAATTCCTGTAAATATTTTTTTTTTTATATATTTTTAAGAATAAATTATAAACATGTTTGGTTAGTAATACATATTCTTAGGAATATGTATAATAATTATCAAAATATTCTTAACAATTTTAATTATATTATTACTATTTTATTTTTTAAAATAAATCTAAAAATAAATTAGTCTTTTTTGCACAATATCTGATTCTGATGTTGTTATTGTTAATAATATAATTGTAAATTATAGATTTAATTGATTTGATTTGACTTAATTGATTCTTGGCCGTTGTATCTTGGCCGTTGTATTTTGGCCGTTAGGTTTCACCCTATTAATAGGCTTAGCCTACAATGTACAGAACACACTGATACAATGTACAGAACACACTGAATATACAGACATTCATATATTACTCTCTCTCCATTTTCTACATGGTATCAGTTAGCCATTGAATCCTTCTCCGCTGTCGCCTCCGTTTCTCCGTTGCTCCGTCCTCCTGTGCTCATCTCAGCTCCGCCCCTGCTCGTCGTGGCTGCGGTTGCCGCTGCCGCTTGCATCTCCAACAAGAGGTGCGATGCCCCTCCTCTGTTTCTCCGTTTCTTGGCACCGCCACCTTGACAGAATAGACAACGAGAAGCCTCCGTCGTCGGTCACCAAACCACGACGCCGCCTGTTCCTGTCCCTGCCCGCCGCCACGCCGCCACGCCGCCGCACCACTGTCACGACTGGAGCAGTCTTCTATGACGACCATGTTGTGATTTGTTCTGTTACCTTCCAACCCGCAGCTCCTCCGTCCTTCAGTTTCAGCAAACAACCCATCCAAACCCAATTTACATAAACCAAACAAACCCAAACCCGTAGCCCAATATACATCTCCAACCCAAACCAAAACAATAAGTCATAAACCCCCAGCCAACCCCAAGCCTAATCCAATTACTTACAACCCAAAAGAAAAAAAAAACAAATAAAACCCCAGCCAACCCCAAGCCCAACCCGTTTCCTCACAACCCAAACAAAAAAAAAAAAAAATCATAAAACGTCACCCTCATCCGGCCTGCAGCCCCTTTACTTTTTATTTTGGCCCAGCCCTCCCACGCCCTGCAACCAAAAAAAAAAAAACTGAAACCGAGGCCCATCCCACCGAGGCCTAAACCAACAAAGCCTATAGTGCTGACTGTGCTGCTGAGTTGGTGCTTCTGTGCTAACGTGTTCTGACATGTGGCCCTGGACGCTGACGTGGCGAGATGACGTGGCATGCTGACGTGGCAACCAAGTCAACCTTTCCTAGGCTATTTTGGTGAGATAATTCCATTTTTGCAGTCCTTTTTTGTCAATTCAGCTCTGAAAATACTATTCCTCTATTCCATTGTGCTTAATCATGGATAAAATTGATATTGATCATCCTATTCCTGTCATCCTAAATGGTTCCAACTACACCCATTGGGTTGAGGCAATGCGCGGCTTTTTGAAGGGCCGTAAACTCTGGCGATATATAACAGGTGACATTGTGTGTCCAGTCAAACCCGACAATGATTCTGATGAAACCTTTGTTTACACATTAGAAGAATGGGATAGTAAGAATCACCAGATAATCACTTGGTTTCACAATACCTCAACACCTAGCATTCATCTTCAGTTTGACCAATATGACACCGCCAAGGAAGTATGGGATCACTTGCAAAATCGTTATACTATTTCCGATTTATCTCATCAGTATCAACTTTTGAAGGAACTTCACAGTCTCAAACAAGCACCTGGACAAGCTGTTTATGAATTTTTGGCTCAGATGGAAGCTATCTGGGATCATTTGGCATCCTGCGAACCTACCATAAAGCACAAAAGTGATGCTAAGCGATATGACGACTATCGTAATCGCACTAGACTCATCCAATTCCTGATGGCCCTCACTGACGACTATGAACCTGTTCGGGCATCCTTACTCCATCAAGATTCCTTGCCCACTCTTGAGGATGCTCTCCCCCGTCTGAAGTCTGAAGAAACCCGTTTAGGTCTCCTTAAACCAACCACAGATATGGTTTTTGCAACTACTGATGGCACAAGTAAATCTTGTCGATATTGTCATCGACCGGGACATCTCCTTCCCGAATGCCCTACCATTGAATGTCGTACGTGTAAGAAGAAAGGTCATATAGCATCCAACTGTAACACTCTAGTTTGTCGCTACTGTAAAAGGCCAAGACATGTTACTGCGAATTGTCCCACTCGCCCACCAAGGCCTGCTCATGTTCAGTCTTAACAACACTCCAGTACTTCTAAAGCAGTGCTTGCCACTACCGCTGCCAATGACACTGTGGCTTCTCCCTCCGCCACCTCTACCGCTGCAGTCTCCTCAGGTGATATTGAGTCCTTACTGAAACAACTTCTTTCACTTTCCGGTAATACTCCTGCTGCCTTGTCTACCACCTCAGGTAATACAAAATGGTACTTTGATTCTGCATGTTGTAACCACATGACATCTGCATCTCATAATTTTTCAACCATGACTACCACTAGCATTGCACCAGCTATACACACTGCAGATAGGTCTCTTATGAATGTAAGTCATAAGGGTTTTATCTCTTCACCCACTCTCACATTACCTGACACATATCTCATTCCTAAATTAAACTTTCATCTTATCTCTGTTGGTCAATTATGTGATCTTGGATATGAAATTATTTTTTCTCCTTCTGGTTGTCGTGTACAGGACCCACGGACGAGGCAAGTTATCGGGACTGGATGTAAGATTGGAAGGCTATTTGAGCTCACTACTCTTCACATTCCTTCCAATATCTGTGCTGCTTCCACCCCCTCTTCCCTCCAACTCTGGCATCATCGTCTTGCTCACAGCTCTCTAGGAAAAATGCGTCACCTCCTTTCTGCAGGAATTTTAGGACACGTTAGTAATGAATCTTTTAATTGCATTTCTTGTCAAACTGCTAAACAACCGGCCTTATCTTTCAATAAAAGCACATCTATTTCTAACTCTCCTTTTGACTTAGTGCACTCTGATGTTTGGGGCCCAGCTCCTACTCCTACTATGGGTGGAGCTCGATATTTTGTTATTTTCATTGATGATCATTCTCGTTATACTTTGATATATCTAATGAAAAATCGTCACGAACTACCTACAATTTATATTAATTTTGCCAAGATGATTAAAACTCAGTTTTTAAAAGTGATTAAGATTTTTCGACTTGATAATGCCATGGAATATCGTGACTCAAAACTTTTGACCTTTCTTAGTGAACAGGGAACTATATCTGAATTTTCTTGTCCTGGTACCTCTCAACAAAATGGGCGTGCGGAACGGAAGCATCGTCACATTGTTGACTCTGTTCGTGCTATGCTTATCTCTTCCTCTTGTCCTGAGCGAGCTTGGGGTGAAGCTGCCCTTACTGCTGTCCATGCCATCAATCGCCTACCATCCTCTACTATTGCTAATATCTCTCCCTTTGAGCGTCTCCACCACACTCCTCCTGATTACGACTCCTTAAAAGTGTTTGGTTGTGCATGTTTTGTACTTCTTCAACCACATGAATACACTAAACTAGAACCTCGTGCTCGACTTTGTTGCTTTCTTGGCTATGGGACAGAACGCAAAGGTTATCGTTGTTGGGATCCCATCTCTCAACGCATTCGTATCTCCCGGCACGTTATCTTTTGGGAACACCACATGTTCTCATCTCTATCTTCCTTCAAATCTGTTCCCACCACCACAAGTCCTTTCTTTACTAACTCCTCTGTTGAACTTTTTCCTAACGATTCTGATACAGGTTCTTCTCCTGAGATCATTATGCCTTCTGATGTTTCAACCTCTCCCGCTAATCCTATCTCGGATGTGGATCCTGTACCACATCCCCATGAGTCTCCAGATCGTCCTACCAGGGTAAGAAATCCACCTTCATATCTCCGTGATTATCATTGTTTTTCTACCATGCTTCACTTACATGAGCCGAAGTCATACAAAGAAGCATCCGCAAATCCTCTTTGGCAACATGCTATGCAAGAAGAGCTACAAGCATTAGAAGATACTCACACTTGGGACCTAGTTGATCAGCCTTCTGATAAGATGCTTGTGGGATGTAAATGGGTGTACAAGATCAAGACACACTCTGATGGCTCTGTTGAACGATACAAAGCTCGCTTGGTTGCTAAGGGATTTACTCAAGAATATGGCATTGACTATGAGGAGACATTTGCACCTGTTGCCCGCATCACCTCTGTACGTACTCTCCTAGCAATTGCAGCCGCTCAGAAATGGACTCTTAGCCAAATGGATGTGAAAAATGCTTTCCTTAATGGTGACTTAGAGGAAGAAGTTTATATGAAACCTCTCCAAGGCTATACTTGTCCATCAAACAAGGTTTGTCTTCTTCGTAAGGCCTTATATGGTCTTAAGCAGGCTCCCCGTGCTTGGTTTGCCAAATTCAGTTCTACTATTAGTCAACTTGGGTTCACTTCCAGTCCACACGACTCTGCTCTCTTCATCCGAAGAACAAATCAAGGCTCTGTGTTACTTTTACTTTATGTTGATGACATGATTATTACTGGAGATGACATCTCAGGCATCACTGATCTTAAAGCATCCCCGAGCCACCATTTTGAAATGAAGGATCTTGCCCTCTCAGTTACTTTCTAGGTCTTGAAGTTCTTTCCTCCACTGATGGTATCTATCTATCTCAAGCCAAATATGCATCTGATCTTATTGCTCGAGCTGGTCTCACGGATAGTCGCACAGAATCCACTCCTCTGGAACCTAATGTTCGCTTTACACCTATGGATGGAACCACTCTTGATAATCCCACACTATACAGACAGCTTGTCGGCAGCTTGATCTACCTAACAGTTACACGCCCTGACATTTCATATGCAGTACACTTGGTTAGTCAATTTATGACCGCCCCACGATCTACTCATTATGCTGCAGCTCTTCGCATTCTCTGCTATGTCAAAGAAACATTGTTTCATGGGATCCATTTCTCAAGCAGCTCTTCATTAACCCTTCGCGCCTACTCTGACGCTGATTGGGGTGGTGATCCTACTGATCGTCGTTCTACTACAGGTTATTGCATCTTCCTCGGTGACTCCCTTATCTCATGGCGTAGCAAGAAACAAACATTGACTGCCCGCTCTAGTACTGAGGCTGAATATCGAGCTCTTGCCGACACTACTTCTGAGCTCCTTTGGTTACGTTGGCTCCTTGATGATCTGGCCATCTCTTAATCCCCTGCCACTGACCTATATTGTGACAATCGAAGTGTTATTCAAATTGCTCATAATGATGTCTTCCATGAGTGTACCAAACACATTGAGATTGATTGTCACTTCATTCGTCAACACATTTTGCGTGGTGCTCTTCGCCTCATTTCAATCGGGACTCTTGACCAACCCGCTGACATATTCACAAAAGCACATCATCCTGGTCGCTTCAACACTTTGGTATCCAAACTCAAGTTAGTTTCATCAAAGACTACTTGAGTTTGAGGGGGGATGTTAATAATATAATTGTAAATTATAGATTTAATTGATTTGATTTGACTTAATTGATTCTTGGCCGTTGTATCTTGGCCGTTGTATTTTGGCCGTTAGGTTTCACCCTATTAATAGGCTTAGCCTACAATGTACAGAACACACTGAATATACAGACATTCATATATTACTCTCTCTCCATTTTCTACAGTTATAGTATTTATGGCAGTGGATTGCTTATGCTGCAAGCCACCAAAGTCGATAGATTAGTTAGAATCAGTTAGAATAATTAGTTATGGCAGTTAGAGTTTGTTATCTTTAGTTTGTTGGCTAGCTTGTGCATCAAGCTACCTGTATCTCTCTCTATATATATATATATACTCTACTAACAGCAGAGCATTTGTATCTTTGATCATTCATTCTTTCAATGATATGAAAGTATATTCAGCCATCTGTTTTTCATCTCTCTCAAATTCTCTCTCGATTTATTGCTGCTGCATTTTGCTGCACACTGCACAATCTGTGTAGTTTATCATGGTATCAGTTTAGCTTCGATCGATCCTTTTTCCATCACTCACATACTTGCAAATTTCCTTGGTTTCTTGAGGTACAAGTTGTTGCGTACCTTGCTTTTCTTGGGCTGCAAGTTCCTGACCATTGAGATGGAAATAAAAATGCATAGAAACTTGGATATATAATTTTCTTGGGAATGATTTATTCCCGGGAACAAAATTTTAGACTTTCAAACAAATACGAAAATAAAACATTCTCAAATGCTAATGTTTGGGAATAAGTAAATATACCTTGAAACAAACACCCCCTTATTTTTGATAAATTAATATTCATTTCCTTCGTATTAATATATGTTATTTAAAAGTAAATTTTTACTTTTCAGTATTTCATCTTTTCTCAATCTATTATCTACATTTGTGTATACATATTTTTTTTTATCAATGTCTCTAAAATATGAAAAATTAAAGACCCATTCAATACTCTATTGGAAGGTTGGTAAAAAGAATGGTCAAAAATATAAAAAAGAAAAAGCAAGAATATCTTTTTGTGTTAAACTGTTACTCTCTTAGTCCCACATTGATTAAAATAAAAAATGGAAGAAAAATATTTTATTATAAAACAAAAATAGTTACATTATATTTCTTAATATGAGAATAGCAAGATATGGACCAAATCTTGTTTTGGGTTTGTGAAACATATATGTTTCACTTTATTTGCTTTATTAATTATTATTTTTTATTAAGTTATTATTAATTAATAAATAATTAATTTTAAAAGAAGTTAAAAATTTGTAAAAAGAAATTAATTTATTAATTAAATTTTGTAGCGAGGAACCAGTGACAAATTAGCAACCAAATTTCTTTTGCCGTATATCATATTCACGTCGGATTAACTAAGAATCAATGACGAATTTGCGATGAATGTTACGAGGAATTTGCAAGGAATTAACTACGATACAATTTCTTGTAAATCTGTGACAATTTAAGAAATCATTTCCCATAAAACAACTATGAATTATCGACAGAATAATGACTAATGGTTTTGTCACTAAAATAAATTAACTATGGATTGTGATCATATTATTTTTTAAGCTAATCAACGACTTTAGAACAATGATGACTAAATTGGTCATTAATTCATCACCAATCTCTCCTTAATTAATTAAGCAACTAATTTCCCCGTTGCTAATCCACAAAATTCTTGTAGTGAAAATTACACAACTTAAAATAATTTATGTATTATTTTTATCTATCAATTGTATTTGTCAATTTAGTAAACCGAATATGAATTAACAATTCTAAAATTATGACTCAGTCATAAATTTTTATTATCAAAATATTTTCACCTAATTTTTAATATTTAATTTTATCATTTATTAATATTACAATATGTTTTAAATAATTATAAATTATAAAGGCAATGAAGAGATTAGTCACTAAACCTGCATCGTTCGACGCTATGATAGTGTACCAAAAAGCTATAAAAGGTAAAACAAAAAATTAACAAAAAAATCTTTATTCATATATAAAAATGAGAAATGTTACCAATCAAACATTTCAAAACCGTGGCACTAGAATTAGTCTAATGATAAAATATTTAAACAATATGCATGAAGTCCTAAGTTCAAATCTAATTAAATGTAATTTTAAAAATAAAATAAAAAACATTCCAAAATTAAAAGTGACAAATAAAATAAATAAAATAAAATAGAGCAAGCGAATAAGTACAAGTAACCTAGAAAAACCTGAAAGAAGTCAAAGCAGGTAGTAGGTGTGATTTTGCCAATCCGTAACACCTGTTAAAAGGCAGGGGAAATTATGGCACTTATTTTGCACTTCGAAGAGCCACTGAGTGTTTCTTTAAAATTAAAAAAATAAAAATTCATAACGCGTTTTTTCCTTTTGTTCAGTTAGCTCCAGTATAATTGATAAGTAATGGGTTTAATAAATGGGTTGGGTATGATATATGAACAAGTTGTCAGATAGGCATATACTATAGACTTAATAAATTAACGTAAAAAATAGATATACACTTACTTTTATGTTGTTTCTTAATGGTATTCATTTCCCCCCCTCCAATTACACTATTTATTTCTTAATGCGTTTTGTTAATCATTAAATTATTTGAATTTTATGAAATTTGAGTGCGATCAGTATGTTATTGAGCTAAAGTTTAATGATGAAAATTTTGACTAATATGCATGAAATTTTAAATTAAAACATCATTACAAGAAAAGTAATTTTTAAAATAAAAAAAAAAGTATGTTGTTGACACTTTTTGATTCAAAATTTGACACTTTTATGGGGTGAAAATTTGACCATTTATCATAATAAAGGATGAATTCTATCTTACCACCAAGGATTACCAATATACCTCATCAGTGATGAGGTGCCACGATAAAGGATCAATATTACAGCTGGAAGTATAGGTGGTTAATGACATCAATTTAAGTATATGAGTTTAGTTAACAAGTGCTCTAACTCTAAAGATACTTATTAAAGAATTTAAAATTGAATGATTTCATTAAAAAAATAAAATTGATAACTATTAAACGTAACACTAAATATTAAAATTCAAAAATTATTTCATTTTAGGTTCCTTGACAAGCATCTTACGAACATTTATTAGCAAAATCTTTACTGTATTAACTTTACGAGTTTTCATGCTTATACATGATTTTCAAATACATAAAGCCTCGTACATAGCCACTGATTTTCATCCATTCATCATTTTTTTTTCTTTCCGGTCAAACATCTACAATCCATGCTAAACCTGTGTATTGTTTTAAAAGTTTCAGTCTATTACTTGCATGATCTTTACATCGATAACCCGTGTTAAACCTGTACTGTGCCATAAAGTTCTGGGTATTAATTTCAGAAACTTTACATCTATGTTAAACCTGTGTCCTGTGTTCATTAATTAAGTTTCTGTATATTAGAGGTTTTTGTTTTTATTTTAGTAGTTGAATAAATCATTAGTTGGGTATGAGTACGACAATTCTGTGTTAAGAGCTAGGTTCTAAGATCATTATTAAAGTCACTAGCAGATATCCAGTATTAAAAGCTTCACCCTAAGAAATGTGTTAAAAGTCCAACATTGCTTTGCTTAAGGACAATAAGATAGTGTATTTTTTATACTGGTATAGTGTAGGGAGAGAATAATTCAACTCAACTCTCTCTACCTGTTAGATGAACTTATATGCATGAAGCTAAATGTAACACAAATGTAAATGAAATACTAATTAATTGCCAAAAAACCCTAAACCATTAACTAACTCTAACTCCTTTTATTTAACTGAACCAACTAACTACGGCAACATGATAAATCTTTTCAGCTATTTCATATTTGGTAGTCATAGCTGGAACTCACTTTTTAATAAAGTTATATTATTTGTAGGGGAATAGATCCTTTCAAGTAAATTGTGTTATGTGAGGTACACCTTATTAATTAATGGTGAGAGATGACACTTAACAACAAGTAACATAAAAATCACTTGAGAGAATTCATTCCCTCGATGCTAGATAGTTGGCGGACATATTGATTAACATCCAAAGAGAAAAAAAATAAAGACAAAGCTGAATTTACCTACTACAATAAAATAAAAAGGCTTGGAGTTTTTCTCTCTTGTTAGATGTTGATCACTATGTCCTCTTGTTTGTTATGTAAGAAAAAAAAAACGTTTTTTTTAATTTGTAAATAACATCTTGACTAAGTCACTATGACAACATTTATTTACTGAGATAAGACAGAAATATTGAGATACATAGACAAAAATCTCGTTTGTTTACTGAAACAGGTACAAAAATTTGTGTCTCAAGATAGAAAATTTGTGTATTTTCTGTATCCCCGTTTTGCTGGGACATAAGGACAAGAGACAGGGACACAACCTTTCGGAGTAGAATAATGTGTTTTTTTTTAATTTCTATTAAATTAATGTAATAAGAAGTGTATTTTTTTGTCTTGTCTCTATTAAACCAAATAAGATATAGATACAAATAAATGTACCTTGTACACTGTTACTAAACACAATACAAGACTGACTTGTATGTCTTTGTTCCTATGTTTTTGTATTTCAGTATTGTCTTAACAACTAAATGCACAAAATGCAGCCTATGAGTTTTAATATTACTATTAGTGGTAGTTGCATTTGCACGTCAAAAATTTTCTTTAACTCGTCTTTTTCTAGATGACGTTTCACTCGATTGAGTATTGACATACTGAGATAGGATAAAATGAATTAATAATGTATTATTTATCGATGTGAGTTGTGGGAACAGTGTTGTATTTGATGTCTCCCATAATGTCCAAATCCAAGGAAGCAGAATTTAAGCACTAAGAAATCTTCAGACCAAAAGAGAGGGGAAATTAAAAAAACACTTGAAGGAATATTTATTTCAGCCATAGATTGAGATTACAACATTTACCATTGGAGGAATGGAAATGGAGGGTAATGTAATTATAATACACACAGATGCGCATATATATATAAATAAGGGTCTTTTATTTTGAACAACTATTCCACATCTTAATTGAAAGCGGCTTCCTAATAATCACAAATCAAAAACCTGTAATTAAACCACACACGATCGAGTGCTCAATTCTTGGAGGGTGGGTAGTGGCCATATGGTTGAGGGTTGTAGCCTGGTGGCTTCCACAATGGTGGCGGCTTCATATAAGGAGGTTCATACCCTGGTGGAGGCTTTTCATATGGTGGAGGTTCATATGTTGGCGGAGGTTTAACATATGGAGGTTCATATATTGGTGGAGGCTTTTCATATGGCGGAGGTTCATACATTGGGGGTGGCTTCACATAAGGTGGTTCGTCCACTGGTGGAGGCTTCTCATAAGGTGGTTCATACACTGGTGGCGGTTTCACATAAGGAGGTTCACATACTGGTGGAGGCTTCGCATAAGGAGGTTCATGCTCTGGTGGTGGCTTCTCATGAGGCGGTTCTTGTTCTGGCGGTGGCTTCTCATGAGGAGGTTCATGCTCTGGTGGTGGCTTCTCATGAGGCGGTTCTTGTTTTGGCGGTGGCTTCTCATGAGGTGGCTCATACTCAGGTGGTGGCTTCTCATGAGGTGGTTCTTGTTCTGGCGGTGGTTTCTCATGAGGTGGCTCATACTCAGGTGGTGGCTTCTCGTAAGGTGGCTCATGCACCGGTGGAGGCTTCTCATATGGTGGCTCATGCTCTGGTGGTGGCTTCTCATAAGGTGGCTTCTCATGGGGTGGCTTTTCATAAGGTGGCTTGTGTTCAGGTGGTGGATTCTCATAATGAGGAGGAGGGTACACCGGTGGGGGGCAGTACACTGGGGGAAGGTGTGGCGGGTAGAATGGAGGCGGGTAGATGATTGGGGGCTTGTACATCAGGGGTGTCAGTGTTGGTGGAGGCTCATATGTTGGTGGTGGCTTCTCAGTTGGCGGAGGCTCATAGTAATTTGCCAACACTGGAGGAGTAGTGGTCACAACCACCACTCCAAGCAGGAGCAAGAATATTAGTGGGTGTATGGAGGACATGTTTTGGCTTGTGATGATGGAAAATGGAAGCAAGCCCCCATGCATTTATAGTGGTCGTGTCATCAATATCTTATGTTATTTTATTGTTGCATGTCAAAATCTCTTGCTAGCGAATAAGTCAAAAGTGGCTGGTGTACGTAAGTGTGATTTGTGAATCTTTATAAGGAACTTTTCACCTATTTAGATTTACTGTGCTTTCTTTGCTTTTACAATATTCACGTAACAAACCAACAAGAGTTGGTGCAGTGCGTGCAGCTACACCTTTACCCAAAGAATGGAAGTTCAAATCTTAGAGAGAAGATTATTCTTTATTTTAAAGATATGTCGGAGAGTGTGTGTATATATATATCTCGCTTTAAAATCAAGAAAACAAAATTCAGTTTATATTCACGGCGAATGGGAAAAGAGCACATTTCGATGTTTTTTTAAAACCTAAATTAACGACACTTTCATTTTTGTAGCAAAAGTACTTTACCTTTTTGACATCATTAAAATAAACAGAGACTGGCATGGATTAATTATTGTGCAAAACTCACATAACATAAGTTTGGGTTTTTGACTTTGTGAAGGAATCCAACTATACTAATAAATGTGTAAGTGAAAAATAGAAATAATGCAGACGCGATTATCTAAAATGATACGCAAATATCGAACTTGAATTGGATATAAGGTGAGAAGCTGCCCAAGGTTTAGGTTACTTGAGAAGCGGTTATTGATCTATTTTCATCATATATTGACAACTCGAACTTTACTTCGATAAAACGTATTTCCTTTTTACTGTTTTTCTTTATTTTATTATGCTTAGAGAAATGAATCAAATGATATTTCAACAATTCAAAAGTGTTAACAATCACTCACATAAGTGTAGGGTCTCTCATACAAAGACGAAGAAAAAAAAATGATCGATCCCACGTTTTTGTGAGTGTAATTAATGGTTATCAACATTTTTAGATTGTTAATATAGTGTAACTCATTTTGTTAAGATGAGGTGGTTTAGTAGGTTAACAAGTCCTTACAAGAGAGTTTCTTAAATAAATATTATAAATATATATATAAAATCATTCAATTTTCTTTATCAATTAGCTTAAACTTTTGAAAAAGATGATATTATTAACAAATACTTGTTTAGTTTTTGGCTTGTTTTGTTTGTTGGTTTTTTGGATCCCTTAATTAGTGGCAAGTATAGTACTCTTTTTTAATGAGGCTTTGTTTGTCTCTAGCCGAGTATTTTTGAGGGGGGGCGAATTTTGTGTCCCTCTAGGCAAAAATTTTCTATCCAAACTTTAACGAGGTGAAGAAAACACAAGGATTCTTTGTCTCAGTATCTTTATCCTTTGTTTATCTCTGATACCAAACGCAATACTTTTTTTTTTCCTTTGTGAGTTTCATAAGAAGTTGTCTACTTATCTAAAAAAAGATTATTAACAAATACAATTTTAACATCTCACATTTAAGTACTTTTATAATAAAAATGAATTTCATTATCTTTATTGAAGATAAAGTTACTAATTTTTTTAGTTTTAGCTAATAGCTTTATTGTGAGTTTGCTTGAATAAGTGATAGATATTAGCATGCTAGTCCACACATAGATTGGATCAAAAAAGATGAGTGAAGTGATGGGAAATTCAACACAATAAATTGACAACTCAAGCAGAGTTATATGCAGCGGATAATAATTTCTCCAACTTGCAAGAATCTATGAGGAGCAATAACAAATAATGGCAATAACAATAACACACAAACAGGAAGACACGGGAATTTTAACGTGGAAAACCTTCTCAATGTGAGAAGTAAAAACCACGGGCACAAGCCAGTCAATCAAGCTCCACTATGATCAAAATAGGGTACAAGAGAGTCTCAATCACAGCACAAATCGTGCTCAATAATCAGCCAATAGAACAAGGCAAGAATGATGAAATAGAGAATAAAAGAAACCAGAAAACCCCAACCTCGCTGTTACTGTGCGTGGCCAATTTCTCACTGCTCAGACAACTTCTCGACGATCCGACCGTCCAGATTGAAGTATCACAAGTTACGAACCTGCTGTAAAAATTTCAGCCCGATCCAACGGTGAACGAAGCGGTGGCGGCCGATCGAAATTTGCTGTGCAGACAAAAAACGGGAAAAACCTTTTTCTTCTCTTCTCCTTATTTTCTCTCTTTTCTCTGCCTCCTCTCTTAACCCTAACAACTGACCCCTCTCCACTATTAAGTGAGATTAGTGGGTTTGTAAATATTGGGCCTTTCTCCACATAGGAAGGGAGCCCAACCCAACAAATCTCCCCCTCACAACTATGTGGAGGTGATCGACAAACCGGCGATCTCACAACAAGTTTCAAACTTGCTTCTCGGTAGTGTCTTAGTCATCATATCAGCACAATTATCATCTGTATGAACTTTTGCCAACTCCAGCAACCTAGCCTCCAAAGCATCACGTATCCAATGATACCTCACATCAATATGCTTTGACCTAGAGTGAAAAGTTGAATTCTTACCAAGATGAATTGCACTCTGACTATCACAAAATAGCAAGTACTTGTCTTGAACAAAACCAAGCTCCTGCAAGAGTTTCTTCACCCAAAGCAACTCCTTGCATGCTTCTGTAATGGCAATGAATTCTGCCTCAGTAGTGGACAACGCAACACACTTCTGCAGTCTAGATTGCCATGCCACAGCTCCCCCTGCAAACTTAATCATGTAGCCTGAAGTAGACCTTCTGGAATCTATGTCTCCAGCCATATCAGAATCAGTATAGCCTACAAGGGTAGGCTTATCACCTCCAAAACAAAGCCTCAAACTAGTAGTACCACGAAGATACCTCAAAATCCATTTCACAGCATTCCAATGCTCTCTACCTGGATTAGACAAAAATCTACTGACTGTACCAACAGCATGAGCAATATCTGGTCTTGTACACACCATTGCATACATCAAACTACCCACAGCAGATGCATAAGGAACCCGTTGCATATCTGATTTTTCAGATTCATTGGAAGGACTCTGTTTAGTACTTAATTTAAAATGAGTAGCAAGAGGAGTGCTTACTGCCTTAGCATTTTCCATTTGGAACCTCTGTAGCACTCTTTCAACATAGTGTTCCTGTGACATCCAAAGCTTCTTCTCTTGCCTATCACGCATGATTCTTATACCAAGAATTTGCTTAGCAGCTCCCATGTCTTTCATGGCAAATGACTCGCCCAGTTGCTTCTTCAACCTGTCAATCATGGAAATATCTTTCCCAACAATAAGCATGTCATCAACATACAATAACAGGATAATAAAATCACTATTAGCAAACTTTTTAACAAAGACACAATGATCAGAAGTAGTCTTCTTGTAGCCTTGCTCACACATAACAGACTCAAACTTCTTGTACCACTGTCGCGGAGCCTGCTTCAAACCATATAGGCTTTTTCTTAGCCTACACACATAGTCTTCCTTGCCTTCAACAAGAAAACCCTCAGGTTGCTTCATGTAAATCTCTTCCTCCAAATCACCGTGAAGGAAAGCGGTTTTGACATCCATTTGCTCTACCTCTAAATCAAGAGTAGCAGCCAAACTCAACATAGTTCTAATGGATGACATCTTCACCACAGGAGAAAAAATCTCATTGAAGTCAACACCTTTTCTCTGTCTAAAACCTTTCACCACCAATCTGGCTTTATATCTTGGAGATGTAGAATTGCTTTCTTGCTTTACCCTGAAGATCCACCTGTTTTCCAAAGCCTTCTTGCCTTTTGGCAATTTCACCAAGTCAAAAGTGTGATTATCATGCAAAGACTTCATTTCATCTTGCATTGCATCCAGCCACTTTTTCTTTTCTTCACTCTCCATGGCCTCAAGATAACACTCAGGTTCTCCTCCATCTGTCAAGGCAACATAGTCATCAGAAGAATACCTGGTAGATGGTTTCCTCTGCCTATTAGACCTCCAAATCTGAACTTGCGGTGGTTCAGGAGCATCACCAAGATCCCCATCTTGTGACATCCCATGTTCCTCTTCAACATCATCAATAGGAACATCAAAATCATCTCCAAGTTGCTGATCACCAGCATCATCATGTTGCTCATCATTCTGAACATTATTCTCAGTAGTATCCAGATCATGTACAGGCATCCGAACTGGATCAACATTAGACAAACTATTATCTATCTCAGGTGTAGTCTTCTCTATCTTATCAATGTCTTCAATGGTTTGGTCTTCCATGAACTTCACATCACGGCTTCTAACTGCCTTCTTCTCAACAGGATCAAAGAACTTGTAGCCAAATTCATCATGACCATAACCAATAAAGATGCATTGCCTTGTCTTCGCATCCAACTTGGATCTCTCATCCTTTGGAACATGCACATATGCTTTGCAACCGAAGACTCGCAAATGATCATACCTGACATTCTTGCCAAACCAAATCTTGTCTGGCACCTCAGCATTCAAGGCAACTGCAGGACTCAGATTAATAACATGCACTGCCGTGTACAATGCCTCACCCCAGAAATGCTTAGGCAACTTTGCTTCAGAAAGCATACATCTAACTCTTTCAATCAATGTCCTGTTCATCCTCTCTGCTAAACCATTCAGCTGAGGAGTTTTAGGAGGAGTCTTTTCATGTCTGATACCGTGCTGCTTGCAATAGACATCAAACGATCCACAATACTCACCACCATTGTCAGTACGAATGCATTTCAGCTTCTTACCTGACTGTCTCTCAACCAAGACATGGAATTCTTTGAATTTCTCCAGAACCTGGTCCTTTGTCTTCAAAGCATAGACCCAAAGCTTCCTGGAACAATCATCAATAAAGGTAACAAAATAAAGTGCACCACTAAATGACTTTACCTTCAATGGGCCACAAACATCAGAATGCACCAATTCAAGCAACTCTGACTTCTTTGAGGGAGGGTGCTTCTTGAAGGATACTCTGGTCTGCTTACCAGCCATGCAATGAGAACATTTCTCCAACTCGGCACTCTTCAATCCTGGAAGCACATCCTTTTTAGCTAAACAATTCAACCCCTTTTCACTTATATGACTAAGCCTTCGGTGCTACAAAGAAGCCTCCATATCCATGGCGTTCACACTGTCTTTAGCAACCAATGCTTTTGTCTAATACAGTTTACTGATTCTCTCCCCTTTGGCCACAATTAAGTTACCTCGGTGAGTTTCCATTTTCCTGAGCCAAAGTGATTTCCATAACCACCATCATCAAGCATCTGCACAGAGATCAAATTAAAGCGGACATCTGGAGCATGTTTGACTCCTCTAAGTAATAACTGCACTCCCATGTTGGTCTGCAAGCAAATATCACCAATACCAACCACCTTAGACACACCATCATTACCCATCTTCAACACTCCAAAATCACCAGAAGTGTAAGATGTGAAGAACTCCTTCCTTGGTGTAGGATGCAGTGTAGCACCACTATCAATTATCCACATGCTCTCATCTGATACAAGATTAACTGAATCATGGTCACGGAGAATAATAAGATCATAATCGCAAGTAGCAGTAGCAAAACGATCATCATTGTCATGATTCTTCTCTTTCTGTTTCCCTTTCTTATCGTTGCTCTCCCTTTTCCATTGTAAACAATTTCTCTGTATGTGCCCTATTTTGTGACAATAATGACACTCCACATTCGTGTATCTGGACTTGGAGTTACTTCTGCTATTCTGTCTACTCCCTTTCGGTTCCTTTGTCTGACTTCTCCCCCTATTCTCAGTACCATGAGCCTTCCTTCTCATCTCCTTATTAAGAACACTACTCTTGACATTTTCCAAAGAGACAACACCATCAGGGGATGAGTTTGTAATTGAAACCCGAAAAGTTTCCCAAGAATCTGGTAGAGTATTCAGTAGCCATAGTCCCAACACTTCATCATCAAACTTGATGCTCATTCTTCATAATTGATCTCGGAGCCCCTGAAAATCATTCAAGTGATCTGAAATAGAAGTCCCCTCCTTGTACCTCAAATTCATCAAGGAATTCAACAAATATAATTTATTATTCCCTGAACTAGAAGCATACAAAGTCTCGATCTTCTTCCACAAGGAGTTTGCATCTTCCTCATCAGCAGTGTGATTATAAACATTGTCTTCAACATACTGACGAATAAAACTACAAACCTGTTGATGCTCAAACTTCCATTCCTCATCTGTCTTGTCTTTCGGCTTCTCAGTAGCAAACACACGAAGATGCAATTTCTTCACAAATAATAGATCCTTCATTTTCCCTTTCCACAAGTAATAGTTGGTGCCATTCAAACAGACCATCTTATTTGTATTTGTCTCTATTATTCAAGCAAGTCAAATAACCCCAACCAGGCTCTGATACCACTCTGATGGGAAATTCAACACAATAAATTGACAACTCAAGCAGAGCTATATGCAGCGGATAATAATTTCCCCAACTTTCAAGAATCTATGAGGAGCAATAACAAATAATGTCAACAACAATAACACACAAAAGGAAGACACGGGAATTTTTAACGTGGAAAACCTTCTCAATGTGAGAAGTAAAAACCACAAGCACAAGCCAGTCAATCAAGCTCCACTATGATCAAAATAAGGGTACAAGAGAGTCTCAATCACAGCACAAATCATGCTCAATAATCAGCCAAAAGAACGAGGCAAGAATGATGAAATAGAGAACAAGAGAAACCAGAAAACCCAAAATCGTTGTTACTGTTCACGGCAAAGTTCTCACTGCTCAGAAAACTTCTCAACGATCCAACCGTCCAGATTGAAGTATCACACGTTTCGAATCTTCTGTAAAAATTTCAGCCCGATCCAACGGTGAACGAAGCAGTGGAGGCGGATCAAAAATTGTTGTGCTAACAAAAAACGGAAAAAACGTTTTCTCTTCTCTTCTCCTTATTTTCTCTCCTTTCTTTTTGTATTCTCCACTCTCTCTTAACCCTAAAAATTGACCCCTCTCCACTATTAAATGAGAATAGTGGGTTTGCAAATATTAGGCCTTTCTCCACATAGAAAGGGAGCCAAACCCAACATGAAGTTACCACACATGCCTTCATTCATGTGCATTTTCGCACATTCTGGAACATCATGATATGATGCTTTGTCAGCATGTCAAGCTTTCCTAAGTAGTTTATGGTGTTTTAGATTTGATCGATCATTAAATGTTCCTGTCCTGAAATGAATACTGCTGCTACCTGCTTCATCTTGTGGGTTCAACCTTTTGCTATATTGAACCTATCGAAACAAATTGGGAGTAATTGATATTTTGATTCTTGAAAGTGTACATATAAGTCATTTGGATTCTTGAAATTTAAAAATTAATTTTTTTATCCTTAAAATTATAAGTCATATGTCAATTTAGTCATTCGATTAATTATTATTACCTTGTTGTCACATTTTCACTAATTTATTATATTAAATGAGACTGTAATAATAATTGAGGTTGTAAACAAATTGTATAAGTGAAATTGTGGAGGCATGTATGATTGCAAAGGAAGTTATGGTATCAATTGCGATTTATAATTCTAAATACTGCACAACTACATTTTCAACCCCCAATAGTACTAGAATCTCATTTGCAGCTCCATTTCTTGTCACATCTCCTCTTAATATGTAACGAAAATATAAATGATATAATGAGTTGAAGGAGTAACTTAACCTATGACTATATAATTTCAAAGGTAAAAAAATTCAATTTTTGAATTTCAAAGATCAAAGTGATTTGTAGTTACACTTTTAATGATCAAATTAAAATGATCATTAACCCAAACAAATTCATGCATTAATTGCCGAGTGTGAGCCACATAATACTGATAATGTTTGTCCAATAATATGAAATTAACATGCATAACGTATACTTTGTTATTGATGATTGTAAAAGAAGACAAAACCTCAATTATGGAGCCGTAATGATTTTTCTTTTCCTTAGACAAGGATTCAGCCCTAAACGGCAATATCATCACGACCGAGAAAAAGGGAAATCACATTTGACAAGGAAACTTAGAATTATACTTTCTTCTGTATTTTACAATTTAGGATACAAATTATTGTTTGAGGTAGTGCATGACTTGGAGACATCTTTGCATTTTAAAAAAAGGTTTTTTAACTAATGCTAGCAGTAAAAGATTTTTTTTTGAGTTTTAATACATGTAATAATATTAATAATCATCAAATTTTACTTTTTCAATAAAAAGTTATCCCTTACTTTTTAAACATGTACCCTACCCTTAACGTAGTTGTTAGCTTTTTCTCAAATTTCAATTCTGACAGCTATTGTCCAAAACGTAATAATTATAGCCATTGCGTAAGCAATTTAATTATTCACTAGGTGTACAGTATTTGTTCATTACCACAGTTTTAAATTTTAATTGTTAATTATAACTTTAAGATTAGTACTTCAAAATAAATCGAAGCCACTAGAATTAATTAGCTGGTGTTAAAGAGTCCGAACAGTTTGCGTGAGATCATAACATACCTCAAATGGCTCTAAATGATGAAAAGCTTATACATGTTCATGGAACATATATGAATTAAATGCGCTTCCATGAGCATGCAAATAATCTTTTATAGACAATTTCACCACCTCGTATTTATAGGCACACACTCCACAGAAAACTTTGATGGAGCTCATAAACATGTGATGTATCATGTAATAAAGACGGTGAAATTTACTTTTTTTTTTAAATGTAAATATTTTTAAATATAAAGTCTTAGAATTATATTTAAACAAAGTTCTCCCCTAAATAATTAAAATAAACTCTACCTTTAGGTATGTTTCTAGGCTTGTTTATTCTTGTTTGAGGAATGTTATACCATCAAAAAAAAAAACTATTTGATTTTTTTTTAGGCAATACAGATTTTTTTTTTGGTACAAATAAAGATATATGTACGAGGAATAATCAGAGAGATGGTAGAGATAGAGAGAGAAGGAAAGAGAGAGAAACACAATAAGGAAATAGGAGAGGAGGAGGATGTTTAGGGGGAAAGAGGGTGGGATGGGTCATTGATAGAGGGGTTTTATCCCATATTTTTATACTCCATAATTGAACATACTTAAAAATGTGTGGTTTTAATGTTTAATTAATATGTTTTGCACATTATCCTCTTTTGTGAAAAATTGAGAAAAATACAATTTAAGGCACCATTTTTTATCTTAGAAATCAATTTGTAGATTTTTTTGTTCCTTTTTAGGTTTTTATTGCAGAAAAATAAATTGTCAAGATGATTAATGAAGATTTGAAGGAGATTGGATAAAATACAAATTTTGAAGAAGAGATTTGAAGAGAAGATTTGGATTATAAAAAACAAATTTGAATTCAAATTCAAAAAGATTTGGTCAAAGATTTGTTGAAGATTTTTTAACGTTGACTTTGTCATGGATTTTGCTCCAGGATGGAGTTGAATCTCGATTTGACTTCAATTATAAAGTTATAGGTCTATCTCTTAGCTTTAATTGAAGACTTGAATCACCTTAATCCGATACAAAGTCTTAGGTCTATCTCTTAGCTTTAATTGAAGACTTAAATCACCTCAAGCCGATATCTGTAGCTGAAGTTATCGCGGTTTTACCAACTGATGTTTAAAAGTGCGGAATTTTCACCCACTTTGGGCTCATCCTCTATAAATAGACATCATCTCTCAACAAATTCACACACTTCATACACTTTTGAATAACTGACTCTTAGAATTAGGTTTTCTATAGTTTTTTCCTTTATTTTTCCAGCATCTTAGGATTTATGTTAGTGATGCATTGTTAGTATTGTATTGTTCGAAGATTGTTGGAGCTCTCATGATCGTGTACGAGTTCCTTTGTAATTCAAGTCGTCTTTTTTGTTATTAATTCAGGTTTTTCATTTATTTTCAGATTTTTTTCTTCTTCTCTCTTTAATTTATTTATTGTACATTTTTATCCTCCATCCATGGAGGGGTAGTTTTCTTAATATCTTGCATGTGGTAACTCTAAATTAGGATCAATTAAAGGTTCTTGTGCTTAATGTTTATTCATGATTTGTTCCGCCCCTAATTAGTAATATAGCAATCACATGTTATTGGTTAGGGTTAATTCTAGGTGAACTTTTAGGGGAAGCTAATTAGATCTAATTAGGTAGTGTAATTAATGCTTAGGGGATTGACAATCGTAGTCTCTTAAGTGAGTTGCATGTTAGTTAGAGATTTCAACTAACAACAACACCCCCTTTATGAATAATTAATTTAGGAACCGATGAAAATAAATCCTTGAATCTAGAAAAGTCGTATGCAGAATATTGCTTTCATTTATTGTTGCTTTACATTTGTTTGATTTCTTTTTATTTAAATTCAATCAATTCAAACCCCCAATAATTGTAATTGTAATTGGCTTAGAAATTGCTTCCTTAGAGACGATCTAAGTTAACCCCTGTGTTTCATTTTTGGGTTTTCTTAGTTTATAAATTATTATTTGATTGCGCGCTAAAATTAATGACGTTTTGGTACGTGTCAGTCATCAGGTTATTAGGAGAGGGGTACCGGGGCAGTTGCTGCAGATGATACTGTGATTATGGAAGAAGGTGAAGTGGTGAGGTCTTCGGAGCCTGCTTCGGCAAAGACCAAAGCCATGCGAGGGGGCAATGGGGATCACGAGTTTCGTTTCACAATAAGGTGATTGAGGTTGCGCCTCCATCACAGGCACCATCTTATGCATAGATTAAAGAGAAGAAATTGGCTTTTATTCAACACGCTAGCTAAGGGTGCTTGCTCATTCGCTAGAGTAGTCTTTGATGAAAGTGTCATCAAGGCCGCGTCGGCGCCATAGGCAGATGTGTTGGTGGTGAAAGTTTGGGCAAGAACGTGTGCTACACTGTATTTTGTGACAAACTGAAAAGTTTATGGCGGTTTTGAGCTCGTGAATGTGAGCAATGAGTACTTCATGGTTAAGCTTGACTCGAATAAGCATCATGCTATGGGAGGCCATACATGCTTCTTGATCGTTACCTAGCAGTCAAAGAATGGTCTTTTGGGTTTGTGATGGTATGGGTTAGCTTCGAGGGGCTTAACTTTTCTTACTATGAGGAAGAGTTGATTATGACCATTGTGGAAGCTCTTGGTAGGCCTGTGAAGGTGGACTTTATGACACATTTGGTTGAATGAGGGAAATTTGCACATGTTTATGTCAAAATTGATCTCAAGAAACTGATGGAGCATTATGTTTAGATCCATGACCATTTAATAGGGTGCATTATGAAAGACTTCATCTAATATATGGGAATCATAATTTGTTTGGTCACCTTCAACGTGAGTGTAAAGGTGATCCAAAACAGAAATTAGAATCAGTGGTGGCAGCGAATATTGGCTTAACACCACAATAGAAACAACCTCAACAAGAGCATCCAAGAAACCAAAAGGAGAAGCCATCGATGGAGACTAGGGTTTTGGATTCAAATTCAAAATCTGTTGGGATCTCCATTACGTAATCTAAACCACAGAATCAGGAACCATTACCATAGGAGGATATTGATTTTAATATTGATAAAGCTGAGACAGGTGGAGATAAATCTTGGCAGAACGGTGGAAAATGGCAGAATAAGAGGGAAAATGGGAGAAAAGTTAAAAGCAAAAAATCAGGGAATTAATTCTAATGATGGGCAATCTTGATCACGTGCTACATTCATGCAGGGAAAGAATCAACATGTTCCTCATGCATAAAAAGGGAAAGAAATCCTAGTGGACCCCACTCCACCACCACCTAAGGTTTTTATTTTCCAAGCAGCAACTATTTTTGCAAAGGAGGTTCTTAAGTTAGGTCCCATTGTAATCAAAGAGAGAGCAGGGAAAGTGACTCCCCCCACGTGGTTAGGGTTGTCAAAATGAGTTCGGCCTTAGAGCCCAACCCATTTACTCGGTTAAATGGATGGACCAAACATATAAAATTAGGCCCGTGAATAGCAAAATCTCGTTAAGACCCGATCCATTTAACCGGCTGGCCAAATTGGCCCATTTAGTGTTAACATAGAAATAATTCGTGGACTAACCCATTTACCAGCATTAAATAGACGGAACAAATATATAAAAACTGGTCCACAATTAGTAAAAGCCCATTAAGGTCTGATCCGTTTAATCTACGGGTTAAACAGATAAGACCTAAACGGGTCGAGCTGGCCCGTTTGACAGCCCTACACGTGGTGATAGAAAGAGGCTGCATATTGTGAGTCAAATTCTATCTTCGAAACAACCTATAGTTAGACAACAACCTATACCACATTATGTCAAGTACTTAGCGGATACTGAGGGGGGCCAAGGAAAAGAAAATGAATAGAAGGGGAAGAAAAATGTTGTTGTGGGAAAAGTGGGTGCAGGCTTGTGCCAACATCCAACATCTTCATCATCTGCTTGAGAGTATTTCTGTGTTCTCGCTTTCTCATCTTCCTCTTAGCGTGTTTGATGGATTTTACATCTTTCAAATTTTTGGTTTCGAATATGAGGGGAGCTACTAATAGGCTTGGGAAGCGTTAGGTGTGGGAGTACATTAATAAGTATCACTCTTGGGTGATTGTTTTGGTTGAAACTCATGTAAGTTTTACTTTGGGGCTAGATATTGGGTCAATTTGGGCTTTGATTTGGTGGTTGTGGAGGGGGCTAGAGGTTAGGCTTGGGGCATTTAGGTTCTCTCTAGGAATCCAACATTTCATTTCTTGGTTTGTTGTTCCATGTATCAAGAAATAACCCTCCCTTAATTTTGATTTTCATAATAAGAGGTGGGTATTTACAGTGGTTTATGCAAGTTCAACTCCAAATTTGCATAATCAGCTGTGGGATCATCTTTTCTCTATTTGACAACAGGTGCAAGTTTCGTGGTTGTTGGCTAGTGATTTTAATGAGGTTTTGTATCAAGATGAGGTTCGTGGGGGAGTTTTCCATGCTAATTGTGCTAGTGTAAAGGCCAATTTTTTCTCTGAGTGTGGGTTCCTTGATTTATGCTCTATTGAGTAAAGTTTACTTGGCACCAAATGTAAGTTATTATTTTCCAATTAAACAGTTCATGGAAACAACGATCTTGAAATTTATGATTATCACATTGTAAATAAGGTTAAGAACGAGAGACATACCCGGATCCATTGTCGTGATTGGATGGAATTGATAAATTCTTTTCCCTTCTCTTCCTTTGATCCTTACAACCCCTTCTGATGGTGAGAAGAGCGGCATACCTCAAACCCTAATGTTTTCTGAATTCTTTGGAATCCTTAAAACACTCGTGTATCTTTCTTTGAGTAATGCCATCTTAATTATCAGGGAGAGGGGAGGGTCGGTTTTACTAAAATAACCCCCACTAACTTTATCATATCTAATAGAATCAATTGCCATCATCTTGATTCCCTTTAATTAGAGTTAGTATCACTATAAGATACATGGACCATATCTTTATGAGATTATGAAATAATCTTATAATCTCCCACTAGGTCCATGTGACGACTTGAAGATCCAATAACTATAAGCGCGCACTTTACATTGGAGAACTCAAGCCATCATCTTTCATTGAATTGAGCTGGTTGAATCATGGCGGTCAATGCCAATAAGAAACGACATGTTTCCTTCCATGCATCACAAGCAACTCAACCCAAATAACTTTAATCAAAGTACATTATGACCTTTGACTTTAATGTCCATAACATGTTATTACACAGAACAATACATGTACATAATATGATGTGAATAACAAATGAATAAGGCAGAAACATAACTTTAATTGAATTCACAAGTGTCATAACAATACGAGCAAGATCCACACATATGTATACATATCAAGCTAACAAGGACTTATCAATAATGCCCATACCTTTAACATGACCAGAAAACGTTTTGGGCGGCAACCCTTTGGTTAGCAGATCCGCTATCATTGATCTTGTACCAATATGCTCAATTGACACTTTCTGTTTCTGCACTTCTTCCTTAACTGACAAGTACTTTAAATCCATGTATTTTGCAGCATTGGAATACTTGTCATTTTTCGAGAAGAAGACCACTGCGAAATTGTTACAATAATTCTTAGCGGCCTAGTTATGCTGTCGATAATACTAAGCCCTAAGACAAAATTCCACAACCATAATGCATGAACTGTGGCCTCAAAGCATGCCACAAATTCAGCTTCCATAGTAGAAGTAGCGATGATAGACTCTTCCCCACTTTTCCATGAAACGGTCCCTCCAGCTAGTAGAAAGACATAAGAGTCTATACACGCTGCATAGTTTGAATCTGAGTAGCTAACTACTTCAAGGCTATTTGATTTTCTATAAGTGAGCATGTAATCCTTGGTGCCTTGCAACTACATAAGGACCTTCTTTGCAGCTTTCTAGTGGTCTATTCCGGGATTAATTTAATGCTTGACTCAACATTCCAACAACAAAACTTATATCTGGTCAAGTGCATGTTTGAGCGTACATCAAGCTCCCAACCACAGAATCATATAGGATACACTCTATTTCCTTATGTTCCAATTCATTATGGGACTCTGCATTTGGCTAAACTTATCTCCCTTCTGGATTGGAACTATTCCTGAAGAGCAACTTTCCATTCTAAATCTCTCTAACACTTTATTGATATAGCCCTTCTGAGACAATCCTAATACTCATTGTGATCTTTCACGAAATATTTCTATTCCTATCACATAGGATGCCTCACCCATATCTTTCATTTTTATACTTGTTAGAGAAAAATTTCTTTACATCATGTAACAAGCCAACATCATTCGCAACAAGAAGAACATCGTCAACATACAGAACTAATATAATATACTTGTTCCCACTGACCTTCATGTAGATACACCATTCAACGGTGTTCTTTACAAAACCGTATGACAAGATAGTATCATTGAACTTAAGATACCATTGCCGGGAAGCTTGTTTTAGTCCATATATTGACTTCTTTAACTTACACACCAAATTTTCTTTTCCTGTGGTCAAGAGCCCTTCAGGTTGATCCATATAAACCTCTTCTTCCAAGTCACCATTAAGAAAGGCGGTCTTTACATCCATTTGGTAAAGCTCTAGGTCGTAATGAGCCACCAAAGCCATAACAATTCTCAAAGAGTCCTTCTTTGAAACTGGAGAGAAGGTCTCTTTGTAGTCAATGACGTTCTTTTGAGTGTAATCTTTGGTGACAAGTCTAGCCTTATATCTTTCAATGTTGCCTTCCGAGTCTAGTTTGGTCTTAAAGACCCATTTACAACCAACTCGCTTTGAACCTTCCGGCAACTCGACTAGATCCCAAACCTTATTGTCATCCATTGATTTCAACTCTTCTTTCATAGCATTGAGCCACTTTTCAGAATTGCCACATTCCATGGCTTGCTTGAATGAGACTGGATCCTTATCGATGCTTAAGTCACATTCATGCTCAAGTGAATAAACCATATAGTCATCTGAAATAGCTGGTCTTTTCTGCCTTTCAGACTTTCTCAAAGGTATTACTTGCGGTTCATCCACCATTTTCTCATTAGTGACTTGCACATCGTTGGTTGGTTCATTATCCATATGTTCATCTTGTGGGTTTGGAATATTGATTTGTTGCCCTGGAATGTTGTGTGACTGTGATACAACAAAAGGTACAACAACTTGAGGAGCAACACTAGGTGTAGGGATTTGTACACGGTTCTCTTTGAATATCCACCTTTCGTGATTCTTCACTCCAACTGAACTGACCATTTTCAAGGAACCTACCATTACTAGACTCAATTATTCTCGTACTATGATTAGGACAATAAAATATGTACCCCTTTGACTTTTCAGGATAACCGATGAAATAGCCACTAACGGTTCTTGCATCGAGCTTTCTTTCATGTGGATTATATACCATTTCTTCTGCCAGGCAACCCCAAACGTGAAGGTACCTCAAACTGGGTTTCCTTCCTGTCCATAGTTCATAAGGGGTCTTAGGAATTACCTTACTAGGAACCTTGTTAAGCAGATACGCAGCGGATCTTAATGCATATATCCACAATGATGGAGGTACATTACTTTGATTTATCTACTCCTAACCATTTTCATAAGAGTACGATTCCGCCTTTCAGCTACACCATTTTGTTGTGGTGTACCGGGCATTATGTACTGTGCACATATGCCCCGACTTTCGAGGAACTTTGCAAATGGACCAGGACATTGTCCTCTTTCATTTAACTTCCCATAATATTCACTACTTATATCAGACCTCATAACCTTTACTTTTCTATCCAACTGCCTTTCCACCTCATTAATGAACGTCTCAAGGACGTCTACTGATTGAGACTTTTCATGCAGTAGGTATAAATAACAATAACGTGAGAAGTCATCAATAAAAGTGATGAAATACCTTTCACCACCCCAAGGTGGAGTGTCGAAGGGACCACATATGTCAGTGTGTATCAACTCAAGGAGTTGACTGCTTCTCATGGCAGGACCTTTTGATATATGTTTGGTTTGCTTGCCTTTAATGCAATCCACACATATATCCCAGTCATCAAAATCCAATTGAGGTAAGATTTCACTTTTCACTAACCTCAACATCCTTTCTTGGAAAATGTGACCTAACCTTTGATGCCACAAGAAAACAGAATTCTCATTACGTGCAACATCATGAAATGTGAGATTGGAGAGAGTGATCATTCATCTTCTTTAACCTCCCTTCCTCTTTAACCAACATGGCCTTAATTTCATAAAATTTCATTTCTTAATGGTGTTGTAATTCACCTGAAACTGGCCAAACTCAGGAGGAAGTGAGTTCATTATGAACTTTACTAGAAAGGACTCACTCTCATCCATGCCCATTGATTTCAGTTTTGCTGATAAATTTTCCATTCTAGTCACATGATCATGAATGGGTTGTGACTAATCAAATTTCTTGGTCGCCAACTCATTCATCAAGCTGCTCACAATGAACTTGTTAGTAATGTCCGATTGAGAGTATCCCTTAATCTTTGCCATGAATGCCTTAGCATCTCATGTCTTACGCATGGATGGTTTAACATTATCAGTCAATGTTATTTTCATCAAGTTCACACTCAGCCGGTTAGACTTGTCCCAAGCATCATAGAGGTTTTTATCCTCTTCTGAACTAGTCTCAGTAATGGCTGCAGTTTTATCCATTATTAATGTGAGGTCCAAATCCATAAAGCCCAAATGGAAGTGGATTTGTTCAGACCACTCATCACAATTCAACCCATTGAACTTGACAATACCATTGGCTGCACCATACACATTCACGGAAGTCGCAAGATTTTATACAAGCTCATACTTTAATGCTTTGAGTAACTTTAATAGATTCAAATAACAACTTTAGTTATGTATCTAAGTTCACCTTTGGGTGATACTTAAATTCATAAATTCAAAATATAATACATCAACCACACTCAAGCCAACATGCATGTTATCTTTGGATATACAAGCACGTTCAACAAGTATGTCAATATGTCACCATAATATCATTAATTATAAGCAATGGTTCACCTTTGGGCAACCT